>BPLQ01015435.1:64701-195038 GCA_021605075.1 Caerostris darwini
CCACCAATGAAACTGCCCTTAGGGCATGAACCAATGAAAAATCCAGCGAATAATGAGTGAAGGGGCTGGTAGTCTAAAATGACATGAAAACAAAGGTAATGAAGGCATCAAAGAGAGGAAAATCAACGGAGAGCGAGAGATAGGACAAAAAGAGTAACAGAAAAAAAAAAAAGAGAATGAACTGCCCCGAAATGGGCCGCTGGGAGATTCGAAAAAAGGAAAGATGCCGACCCTTGCACGGGCTCCGAGAGTCGATGACCAGGCCAAGAGGTTTCCTGCCAGCATTGGGGATGCTCACACCCAAGGAAGAGTCCCATTTGCTGGTGGTCCCTGCTGCCACATCTTTGAACAGTGGTACTAGACTTCTTTCCTCATGATACCTATGTTTCCCATGTTGCCTGATTGAAATAATCAATAATTGTGAGTGACTTGATTTATTTAATATTGAACCTTATTTTAAAAACAAAAAGTCACACTTTACCAGAAATTGTGGAGCATGCACGAGCAATGGGTTTGGGCTTTGGGTTATTTTTCATTATTAATTGTTATTATGGTACATTGTATATATATTATATTTGACTAATGCTGAATAGAAATTAACTTGTACTAATGTAATTTGTATAACGTAATTTTAACTCTTTAAATTTTAAATATTTATTAATGCATTTTATTTATTTTTAAAATCATAAAATTTGTTTTTGTTTTATTTCATGTTTATATGCTTCCTTCTCCAACATGTATAAGTCTTTGAAGGCATTCGAACCTGTAGATTTTAAGTGGGATGGATTATTGCGTATTTCTAGGTATATTTCTTTTAAATGGTTTATTGCGAAATTCTTGATGTTTAATGTGTGTATTAGGTAGACGGTTTAGTGTGTTCTTTGTAGGTACCAGTTATTGTATAAAGATATAAAAGAGTTTAAAGATTAATGATTCTCTCATTCGTCATCAAATTTTATTTGAAAAGAACGACTGCTTTACTTTCTCAAAACCATTGTTAGACATAAATACCAATGGAAAATATTAGCGATTTAAAATTTTCTGATAGAAGTATTTAGCAACTTTCTATTATAATATTTGAAAATATTTAATGTAGTTTAAAACAGTAAAATTATTGACATAAGGGAATTTTTTGAAGGGAATTGGTGAGAGTATAAAATAATAATTCATAAATGATTTTACAGCATAAAATAAAAATAATAATTTTGATTCTAAGAGTTGCTTAAATTCGTACAAGTACGCATGATTATTTGAAATTACTGCCGATTATCCGATTATCAAATAAAGCATAATAAAGAAATTAAATCTTTTCGAATTCCAGAGGTTTTAATAAATGTACTTTTAAGTACGTGTGTATATTACTTTTGAATCTTGTGTTATTAGTAATGATTATGGCAGCAGTTTTGCCGCCATTACTTCACAATCAAATTTGTAAATTGAAACTGCCAATTTTTATCGATGACAGATGCGATTTCGAACGTGTTAGGGACGTATAGTTCCAATTCCATCTGATTTCTCTCTAATTTCATTCGATGAATTAAACTGCTTGCTATGGTGTAAAATGGGATGTTTTATCCGGGATTATCAACTTTTATAAACTGCATACTTATTCTTTACATGCATTATTTATTCTAAATAGAAAATGAAAATATAAAATTAACACTTAGATTTTTCCTGACATTCCCGACATACTTAAGAATCAAAATGAATCACTGGGAATATTTTTATTACTTATGCTTGACACTAATGATTAAGAAACTTCTTCAAAAACTTTCAATACAGTGTAATTATGAATTCTGGAAACTTGTTGTCATCTTTATTATTAATTATAACATTTCTTCAAAAGCAAGGCACATTATTTCAATTACACATCACTATAAAACAAATGCGTTTAATGTACTTATTCAAATAAACATCGGTATAAGTTAATTATTTCAGACAGTTAAACACCTATAAAAGTAGCATTTTTCCTCGAATTTAATAAATTTTTGTTTAAACAACAAATATTGAAACAAATAATTATGACTAAAAATAATAACAATATCTTTAAGATATCATAAACTACATATTCACATAAAAGACATTCACATAATATTTGAAATATTAAAAATGTTAAAGGAATAAAACCCCATCTCAAATGAAACTTGATGCATTAAGTAATATATATATATATATGAAATCTGTGTGTATATGAAATTTATATGGAATTTCAAATTTTTTCTCAACTTTTTTTCTGGTTATTGGCACTGTCCTTGATATCTGTGCGAAATTTCACTTAAAAATATTCATTAGTGTTTGAGTTACGCTTAGCTTTGCGAGACGTTAAAAGTGATTTCGGCGATTTTTGAAATGTCTGAATTAATTGAGCAAAGAACTTGCATTAAATTTTGTTTGCAGGAACATATAGAATGTTACAGAAGGCATTCGGTGAGAATTCCTATATCGGAAAAAAAATGTTTAGAAATGTTATAAACAGTTCAAAGAAAACAGAGAACGCTTTGAAGACGAATAGCCCTCTGGTCGACCATTGTCGTGTCAATATGAGCAATATTTTTATTAAGAGAAAATTTTATATAGATATTATATAATTCATGTGTTATGCTATATTATGTATGCGTCCCTAGAAAGGGGGTGTTTGTTAGTCTCTGCACCTGACCGAATGGGTATCCGATATGTCCAACGAATGGCCCGTTTCCGGTGGGTGCAGGTCATTTATCACAGATGCGGGTGTAGGGGATATCTCTTGGAAGTATTTTAATTGGCAGGAGTCATAAAACACTTCCTTCCAGATGGTCAAGAGATCAATTTACCAAGACGGGGATTCGAATTTATAGACGGGGTGTGTCTGCCGAACGCATATAGACTCTGATATGGTGTCGGTAACCGTGCGCCCCCCTCCCACTGAAAATTACCTATAAAATGGGATGTATGAGACTTCGAGGAGGGGAGATGAAAAGAGGAATCGAGGGAGAGAGCTCAAGGTGTGAAAATACTGAAGATGGCGGACGACGAAAGGGTGTGAGATCCCCCATCCCCCGTAATGAAGTGCTGGAGGGCCCAGAGATGAAGAAAGAGCGGTCTCCGAGCTTCAGATCCGAAGACAAAAGACTTCATGCCCAGAGCACCCGTTAGCTGTTGGCCCCGTGCATTTACGAAACTTTGAACAGTGGTGATAGATTTCATTCGTCATGATGCTGTGGCGCCCGACTCTCGATTTCAACAAGTTAGCAGAAGATACTTTGCCTACAGCTCCTTTAGAAAAAGGTAAATGCTCATCCATGCGATATGATATGGACATGTTTACCCCAGGCTTCTTGCCCGAGTTAAGAGCTCCATGAGAGGTTGGCGGCAAGTAATAAGCTGTAATGACTATCATCATAGTTTTTTATTATTAAATATTAATTTGGGATTGCGGCAACATGTATAAATTATATTTTTTAATAATGCTTTATCAGAATTTTACTCTTTCTTAGATTTAATAACATCTAATATCTGTATGATTTATTTCAAACTTAATTTTGTAAATATCAATAAATACTCCTTTGTCAATATTTAAAATCTTGAAATTTGTTTGTGTCATGTGAGTGTGTTTCCTTTTCTAATTATATAAGTCTCTGAAGGCCTGCGAGCTTGTAGGTTTAATTTGGGGTAGGGTTATTGCGGTTATTCATAATGGTTATTGTGTGTGTTGGGTAAAACGGAGTATCTAGTTGTTTCCAGGATAGGTTTATTTTTAAAGGTTTATAGGTTTTTTAATTTAAGGTTTTAAAGTAATGACAACACCACACCATCAACCTCAACCGACGAAGCTCACGTCCAAAAAATTAAAGATTTGGTGCTTGCAAATCGTCGATTTACGATTAGAGACCTTGTTGATGATGTTGGAATTTCAAAAGGAGCGGGCAAATCCACAAAAAAAAGGGTGTACTAACACCATAGTAGCAGACTTCCTACAACAACCACACGTAAATGATATCAGTAAGGTCAGTCCAGCGGAAGTCTGTGAATTTATTAAGAAGATTAAACCCAATAAGTCTCCTGGGATTGATTGCATTAGTAATCGAATGTTAAAATCTCTACCTTATACATATATGCTACTGATCACTTATCTTATTAATTTCTTAATTGATAAGTGCTACTTCCCTCAGAGCTGGAAAACTGCCGTAGTCATTCCTATTCCAAAACCTGATAGCAATAGGGCCTACCCCCAAAATTACCGTCCAATCTCACTACTCAGTGGAGTGAGTAAAATATTCGATTCTTAAACGCCTGGATCAGCACTGCACAAATCATAATATCAAATCTACGGGAATATTATTTCTGGACGTAGCCAAAGCCTTTGACAAAATTTGGCATAATGGCTTATTATTCAAGCTCATGCGACTTGATTTTTCGGCCCAAATCATTAAGATTCTTTGCTCCTACCTGCAAACCCGAATTTTCTTAATCAAAGTAGGTGGAGTTACTTCCTCACCCAGACCAATAGAAGGGGGTGTTCCGCAAGCGTCGCTATTAGCGCCCGCCTTGTTTAATATTTATATCAACGACATTCCGAGGGATTGTCAGACTAATCTCTTTTGCTATGCTGATGACACAGCAATTGCTACACAAAACAAAGCACCTCAGCTTGCTGTTAAAGACCTTCAATTTTATGTTTACAAATTAGAAAAATGGCAAACCACCGGGAAAATTAAAGTTAATGCCACAAAATCTGCCTGTATGCTATTTACTCGGAAGATCTCATTTTCTCCATTAGGGAGTATCACTCTTTTTGGCCAGCCCGTCCCCTGGGTAACTGAATATAGATACCTGGGGTTGTTTTTAGACCCAAAATTATCTTTCAATTCCCATATTAAGAACACAGTTGCTAAAGCAACTGGTGCGAGTATTAAAATCCACTGCCTAATTTCTCGAAAGAGTAGGCTTGCGATCAAACACAAGCTTCTGCTCTATAAGTCTATCATCAGACCTATTCTGGTTTATGGTAGCCCGATTTGGGCCTCCATTTCCCTCACTAATATCAAGAGACTTCAGGTGTTTCAGAATAAACACCTGGTTATGATTGCTGATGTGCCATGGTTCGTTCGTCGAAAGATCATCCATAGAGATCTAGACGTCGAACCTATTCCAAATTATTTAATCAAAATTTCAAAGAATTTTCTTGAAAAATGTCCTCAGATTAGCAATGAGTTAATCCGTCGTCTGCCGACCTATCACCCTGGGGTGAAAAGTTCGCAGAAACGTCCAAGGGCAGTTTACGACGTCTCCTATGATTGTTTTCCTAAAGTTAAGAGACATCATGGCTGTTATTCTGAACAAGCGATCTCGAGTTCAGATAACGGAGTGGATTTAATATTGTAATTTTACGTCCACTGAGACTACTTAACTCACTGTGTATTTGAGGAGTCGTTTGGCTTTAAAAGTTCGCGACTCTTTAGTAAACAAAACGAATTGGCGCAGAGGTAAGTCATTTGAGGGGGGTGGGAAAGGGGCGCCAGAGCCAAAAAGCTTAATCCCCATTGTCTAAAAAGTGCAAGAGAGATTTAAATGAATTATAATGAGGGATATAGTACTAATAAATGAAGAGAGGGTAGGGGGGTATACTTACGTGACTTGATTTCGGGGTACCGGCGAGAACACGGATTTATTTGAAATAAAATGAGAGTTACAAAAGGGGCGATACAAAAAAGGTCATCCACGGATAGGTGGGCATAGCAATCACACGCAGGTGATTTTATAAAGTAAAAATACAAAAAAAATGACAATGATGAGCTGTACAAAATGAATGAGGGTGAAACGACACAAAAGTACAAAGTCGGCAAGTGCTGCCATCTGGATGTGGTGAGCGGAGTGAAAAGCAGTGTTTCAAAGTTTATTATGAATGTTTAAAAGGCTTTAAAAAATAGAAAAATAGTATGAAATGCTGTTTCTTGGGCTTGCAAGAGGTAAAATAAAAGGAAGAATTTAAGTAAGGAGGTTTTGTAGAGATGAGAAGTAATACAAGTGATAAAATCGCAGAATATGGTAAAACATTGTAGACGTAGAATAACAGAACATAAGATGAGTTGGTGAGTGAGAGGAAAGAGTAGAAGAATGGAAAACTTCTTGAAGGTGAAATATGTTGAAAACAAAATAGTTGCATGGTTGAAAGTCTATTGTTCAAAAGTCCAGGGCAAAAAGTTCAAGTATGCTGGTAGAGTGAAAGTTCTTGAATAAGAGTTCGGTGAGAAGTTCATGGAAGATGAAGAAAAAGTTCTTTGTAACAGATGAGAGTTCTTTAATGGTAAAAAACTTTGCAGGATGGACGAGATGAACTTGCAGATGAGAGGAAAAATTATTATTATTATTTTTTTTTTTGATTTTCTAATAATTTTGAAGCGCCATCTGGTGAGGTGAAGAATGTATGTACATATGATGGTAGCGAGCTGGATTCGATCCCGGGAAAGCTTGGGTCGGAAAACAAGTGCGTTGACCACTCGACTGGTGGCGCTTGTTGATTGTGTGGGTAGGAACAGTTTTTGTGTAATAAAAATAGAGAAAGTCATGAGAGAAAAAACAAAAATGGAAATTAAGTGTTCAAAATAGCTCTGGGCCTTTTTTTATTAATAATGTTGGTGAAATCATAATCAGGTAGAAGTTGGAGAAGTGAATTTGGAATGTTAGGCAGGTTGTAGTAAAAATTATCAGCAAGTTTATGAAAAAATGTATCAATGGTTGGAATTTCTAGCTCTTTTTGAATTTGTGTGTTTCTGAAGTACCAGGGACTGTCAGATAGATGCCTGAGTGTTTTAGTTTGGCAGGAGTTAATCTTGTTAAGATGGGTTTTAGCAGCATAGGCCCAAATAGGAGCAGCATATGATAAAATTGGTCTGAGAATTGATTTGTAAATTAGAAGTTTGTTGGATAAATCTAAATCTGAATTTCTACTTAGCAAAGGATAAAGGATTGATTTGTTAGTATTGAATTTTTTAACTGTGTTAGTGACATGCTCATGCCAGGTTAATCGTTTGTCTAATGTGACACCAAGATATTTTGCATAATTAGTCCATGGAATGTTAGTATTGTAAATTTGGAGAGGTGTAGCAGGTGATCTCTTGAAACCAAACATGATTGCAATGCATTTTGATGTGTTAATAGCAATTTTCCACATTTCAAGCCACTGTTCCAGTATGTTGATGTAATCTTGGAGGTTATTTCTGGCAATCTGAGGTGTAATGTGTTGTGTGAAAAGTGCTGTGTCATCCGCATAGATAAAATGGCTAACAAAATCAGTGTGAGGGATGTCACTGGTGTAAATGTTGTGTAAAACTGGACCCAGAAATGAACCTTGTGGAATACCTGCTTTGATGGTGTGAGGTGAGGAAAATTCATTGTTAATTCTTGTAATAAAACTTCTATTGCTGAGGTAGTGAATTAGAATGTGAATAATGTTAGTAGGAAATTGAAGAGTAATTAGTTTATAGATAAGACCATCTATCCAGACTTTGTCAAAAGCCTTGGCAACATCTAGAAAGATGGCTGCAGTAGCATGCCTGTTAGAAAAACCTTCTGAGATACATTCAACTGCTCTGAGAAGTTGGTGTGTGGTGGATAGATGTTTAGTAAAACCAAATTGCTCCAAATTCATTAAATGTGTGTCATTAATGTGATTGTTGACATGTTGAAGAATAAAGAACTCATAGATTTTTGAAATTACTGGCAAGAGGCTAATTGGTCTGTAGTTTTCTGGTAGTTTGGGGTCCTTGCCTACCCCTTTGTAAATTGGTACAATGACTGCCTGTTTCCAAAGTTGTGGGAAATACTGTAATTTAAAAAGTGTATTAATAATGTCAGTGAGATGGAAAATGAATTTAATAGGAAGATGTTTAAGCATTGTATTTGTAATGTTGTCATAACCAGGAGCTTTATTACTTTTAAGATTTTTAATGAATTGAATGATCTCAGAAGGGAGGATATTAATATCATTGTCAGTGTAAGCAAGATTAGTAACAAGAGAGTTGGTAAATCTAGTAATGGTGTTATGAACAAGTGTTTCAGTAGGAAGATTAGTGATATTGTTTGGAGTGAACTGTGTCTCATAATGAGCAGCAAGAGTATTAGCTTTATCAATGTTAGAGTAAGAGAGCGAGTTATTATTTTGGAGCGGAGGGATGATGTGTGTTTGTTGTCGAAGAGATTTAATGGTGCGCCAAAGAGAATTGTCATGAGTCGACAGAGAATTAAGGTGATTATTCCAGTTTTTATTTTTCTCTTGCTTGATAAGGTGCTTGATTTCATTGTGAAGCTGAGTGTAGTTTAGTTTGTCCTGTGGGTGCCTAGTAGATTGCCAGATTTTTCGCAGATGATTTCTAGCAGTAATTTTGTGCCTAATATGAGTTGAAAAATGAGAAATTTTTGCACTTTTGGGGATCTTCTTGCTTGTAGCATGATAGCAGGAGTAAATAATATTAGTAAGATGATTAATAGAAGACTCAAGACCATCGGTAGTGTTGAGATTGAGGGGAGTGTATGTTGCATTGTCAAGATGAGTGTAAAATTTAGCCCAGTTAGGAATGTGATAAGTTAAGTTAGAGTTGGTATGTAATGTGTGATCAAATGTAAACAAAACTGGGTTATGGTCTGAAGTGAGAGCAGAGAGTGAATCAGCGGTACAATTAAAGTTAAGATTCTTAAGAAGTGCAATGTCAATTGTGGAGGGGGTAAGATTACCAAATCTAGTGGGTGTGGGAGGTGCTGCAATGTGTATTCTATGGTCTGTGGTAACTTTGTAAAGGTGTTTGCCAAAAGTGTTTGCCCTAGAGCAATTCCAGTGTCTGTGGTGGCTATTAAAATCTCCACCCATGAAGTAGGATTTAATAGTGTTATGTAGTGTTGTGAGGTCCTGTAAAGGAAAAAAGTTTCTATGAGGATCTGTGGTGATTTTTCTCTGTGGTGGGATGTAAGTGGAGTTAACAGTGAAAGGATTATTGTGGTTATGTATCTGAACAATGGTGGTTTGAATAGTGTGAAGAGATGGCGAAGGAAGATTGTGGTGTGGAATATGAGATTTAATAAAACTAGCAGTACCTCCAGGATACATGTCTCTGCAAATATTATCATTAAAAGTTTTATCTGTTCTGTAGAAAGTGTAATTAGCAATTTTAGGTGAGCGAGTGCCTGGTCTTAAATGAGTCTCTTGGATTAGTAGGATATCAGGAGAGTAAGTAGCTAAAAAATGTTTCAAGTCATCTAACTTGGCCAAAAGGCCATTGGCGTTCCAAGTACAGATAGTAAGCTTGGCAGGAGAAAAGAATGTTAGGCAGAAGCTTCATCAAAAACCTCACTAGCTGCCTTGATGAGGGCATACATTTTATCATATGGGTTAGTAGCATTTTTGATAGCAGGGAGAACAGTTTTACTGACTTGAAGAAGGAGCAGTATTTCTGAGTCAAATACTGCATCCTTTAGAGTATTAAGTAATGAAGGAGTGTCAGTAGTTGAATTAGAGGAGTTAGAGGCCATAGCAGAGTAGGAGACATTGGGTTTAGTGAAGTTAGAGGTGAAAGAAACTGGATTAGCAGATTGTTTAGAAGTAGAGTGATTGAGCTTGGGGAATTTAGGGCAGCCTCTGTAGGAAGCAGGGTGAGAGCCTTGACAGTTAGCACAGACAGGCGTGTCGGTATGAGTAGTGATAGTACAATCTTTAGTGAGATGATGTCCAGCACATTTTACACATTTGATGGGTAGTTTGCAATTAATGCTAGAGTGCCCAAAAAGCTGGCAACGGTGGCATTGAGAGATCCCTCCCTTATTATTATATTTTTCGACGGTGATTTTGGTAAATAAAAGACTATCTAGTTGCCAGATATCCTCGACATTTTCAGTGGGAGCGAGCTGGATTTGGAACAGTGGCATAGGTGTCCTGGCCTGATCGCGTTTCTTTAATTGGTAGATGTTGATAACTTGAAAGTTTAGGTCAGTTAGTTCGGTTTTTATAACCTCAAGATCATAAGAGATGGGGAGTCCACGAAGGACAGCTTTAACCGGTCGAAGACCCTTTGGAGTGATGATGTAATAGTGAACGTTAGTAGCATCGAGATATCGGGTGATGGTAGCGTGTAGTGATTCAGTGTCGGGTTCCAATTTTAAATACTGAGCTGTGAGCTTGCAGGTAATTTTTAATTTCAGAGCATCATTAAGCTGTTTCATGAAAGCATGTATGTCGGTTGGTTTCATGATCATGATCGGGTGAACGTTAGGGTTAGTAGGAGCGGCGGGAGATGGAGAAGCGGTAGGACTAGTTTTAGGGTTAGTATGCGCGGGAAAGTGTTTTTTCGGCGGTACAACAGATTTAGAAGTGTTGGAATTTTTTAAACTTTGTCTTTGTTTCTGAGTTAATTCAGGAAATTGATGAGTAGGCGGCAGGTTAGTAGCGGCAGTAGTGTCTGGTGTATCTTCGGAGTCCGTGTCAGAGAGAGGATCGAACGAGTTTTTAAGAGCTAGTCCGGCGGTGGTGTGTTTAGGGTTAGCTTTCGCGGTTGATTGGCGGCGGCGTTTGCTAGCGGTGTTACGAGGAATAGTGGTGCACGGGAGAACAGATTTAAAAGTAAAATGATCGAAAATATTGAAGTTAGTGTTATCAGTGTAAACTGGGATAAATTGATCAGAGTTTAGATATTGAATTAGATTTCCTACCCACACAGTGAGGTCTTGCTGCAGGTCGGTGAGTGATTGACGAGTCTTGATAAGCATCGGGTGGCCAGCGGCAGTAGGGTTGGCCTCCGTCCTGGTATAATTGACGAGCGAGGTTAGAATGTCCTGGACAGTAATAAAGGTCCGAGCGTGTTCCCGTAAGGACTGCAGTTGTCCAAAGGTGAGACAGGCGGTGTGGTATTCAGCAGGAATCGATTGTTGTAGGATGTCCTCGGCGGCCAGTAGAATCTCCTTGTATTGTAGGTAGTGTAGAGCGCTGCGGATGGAAATATCGACAACGGTTTCCGTAATTGCCGGAAATATGGTGGTCGGGTTGTCAGGGGATGTATCAGTGGTGATATCCATGGATTCCATGCTGGCTGTGGTCTTTCCAACGGCGGATGGAGAAGGATTAGAGGTAGCCGAAGCTGGCGGTGTTATCGAGCTGGGCCCCGGGAGGCACGGTAACTCGCTGGGAGTCCCCGGGGGGACGAGAAGAGTTCAGCGGCATCGCAAGCAGAGCGGTACGGCGTAACGTATCCGATGAATCGGGGAGAGCAGGAGCAGCGAAAAACACAACCTTCTTCCTCGGAGTCGAAACTCGGAATCGGCGCAGAGGTAAGGTGACGGACTCCCGACCGTAAGGTTGAGGGTTCGAATCTGGCACTCGGCTCTATTCACTATTTTTATATTTATGCTATGATGTGCACCTCAATCCTATCTTAACGGCTAGTGAATAGTTAGGTTTTTATTGTACGCTTTTTTACCCCTTTTTTTTGTTAGGAAAATAAAAGGATGGAATAAAACCAAAAAATAAAAACAAAAATTATAAAACTGAAAATCTTATAAAAATTACGGTCCTGATTATGGCCTTTTTTTTTTGTGTGGACTAATTTACTTACCTTGCAGCATCAATCTTCAACTGCTCTCACTGTTCAGCATAATCCCTGTGTACTTGGTTTAATGAGTTCTTAAAACTCTGTTTACTTTTTTCATTATTTTGGCATCGACAACTGGTCCCTAATTGTACTGAATTTAAATTTAATTTTAATTTCTTTTATTTTGTATCTTACTTTTATTATTATTAGTATTTTTATCTTTTTTTTTTTTTTTGAGTACCATTTAACTTGAATTTTTAGAAACTTTATCTTGCATTTCTACTAACATTAATTAAGCAGCCAATTAAAATTTAAAGCATATTTATGAATTAAGATGAGGAGGTTTAAGGGGTATTTCCCCTGTTGGTACTCCGTAATCGGTACGCCAGTTGCCAGTTGCCTTTCAGATGCTCCTATTGGCTCCACCGTTCAGCATAATTCCCAATCAGTGATACTGGTATACAAACAAGTTTGTTTGTTTACGTTTTCGCAATATGTTTACGGCATCGACAACTGATCCCTAATTGTACCGAATTTAAAACTTAACTTTTAAATTCGTTTCTTTTTTTTATCTTACTTTTTATAAATAGTATTTTAAATCTTTGAATTTTTAGAAACTTATATCTTTAATTTTACTAACAATAATTAAGCAGCCAATTAAAATTCCAAGCCTATATATGAATTAAGATGAGGAGGTTTAAGGGGTATTTCCCCCTGTTGGTACTCCGTAATCGGTACGCCAGTTGCCAGTTGCCATGTTCGCAGATGACACAGCGATAATTGCACAGCACAAAACACCAAATTCCGTCGTTGCTTTGTTAAATAATTATATTCCTCGCTTGGAAAGTTGGTTGACCACCTGGAAAATTAAAGTTAATCCTACCAAAAGTGCGTGCCTCCTGTTTACACGTAAAAAGAACCTTGGTTTTCTTTTGAATGTGAAACGTTTCGGCCAGCCAGTCCCCTGGGTTACTGAATACAAGTACCTGGGGTTAGTTTTTGACTCAAAATTATCTTTTAACACCCATTTCCCCAAAGTAGTTGCAAAAGCAACTGCTGCTAGCGTAAAGCTAAAAAGCCTTATTTCTCGGAAGAGCAGGCTAGCGATCAGACACAAGGTTCTACTCTATAAATCAATCCTTCGACCAATTCTCTTATATGGATGTCCTATTTGGGCGTCCTCCTCAATCGCAAATCTTAAGAAGCTTGAAGTTTTTCAAAATAAACAGACAGCTATGATAGTCAACGCCCCGTGGTTTGTTAGAAGGAAGCAACTCCACAGAGACCTGAATATAGAACCCATTATGGACTATATTTTCAAAATTTCAAAATCTTTTCATTGAAAATGCCCTCAGATCCGCAACGAAGCGATCAGGCAAATACCTGTATACCATCCAGGTGTGGCTAGCTCCAGGAAGAGACCTAGAGCTATCTATGATACGCAATGGGAATCTTTCGCAGCATTGAAAAGGCGGTGTGGAATTTATTCTGCAGCGTCCGATTCTACCGCTGTGGCTGTTGTCTAGTCACTCCGATCACTTCAAGCGAATCTGAGCTGCAACTTTTGGCATTTAAATCTTAATTATTTGCTACGATGTGCACCATAACTTAGAACATGGCTATCTGACTCTTAATTGTAATTTTAATTTATATTTGTAAATTTTAAATGGATCTTTTGCTTTTAATTACTCTTAATCTTTAATTGTTTGTTTATTTTTAATTAATCTACTTGTTTTCTTAAAAGACAAAAGCTATTGTTTACATTTCTTCAAGCTTGTTATTTTGTACACCAAATTCGAACCAAATTTGTTTTACCAAATTCGAACCTTACTTTTCTTTAATTTGTTCATTGTCTCACAGTTAATCGTTACTTTTATTTTTAGATAATTTTAAACTGCTCACTTTCACATCACACCAAAGTTTTTCCAACCAATAAAAATGTATTTTTCCCAACTTTGGCTGGGTTTTTACGATGTTTCAACGGACTGATGGCGCCATCTGTCAGCGAGCCAGTCAACAAATGATTGTTTTATTTGTATGTTTTATGTACTTTTTGTTCATTTTATTTTATCTTAACTACTTTATTTTATTTTTTCTTAGCTTTAAATTTTAATTTTAACTTTAATCCTGAATATTTTTTTGGGGCATCGTCAACGGACTCCTAATTGTACCTACAGCTTTAGCTTTTCGATCTCTTGCTTTAATTGTTCTCAAGCAAGAGATGTTCTTCCTAAATTTTAAATTGTTTTTATTTTCTTTATTAATATTCTATAATTGAAGCAAATACATTTAATGCTAATTTTCTAACTAATTTAAGATGTGGAGGTATTGTGGTTCTTAAAACCACCTAGGAACTCCGTAACAGGCACGCCCGTTGCCCACACTTAGACACTTGTCTTGGATGCCTTAAGGCAAGCGTTGCACAGACGTTACTCACTTTGCATTACCCAGGCGGCGCGCGTAACTCGAAGATAAGCCACGGACGCGGAGTAACAATGCCCCCGCAACGCTCTACGATCATATTAGACCGGGACCTACAGTTTAAAGTGGATTCCGAACCCCTACAAACGTCCCTGGCACCACCTGGACTCGAACCCGAAACCTGTGGTATCGAGCGCTAGCCGCTCGACCATTCAGGCCAAATTTCGTCTTTAGTGGCAAATCCTGAAGGAGTTGAGATGAATGTGTGTCTTCTTTTTTAGGGTGATAGGCTCTGCGTGCTTTGATAAATGATAAACGTTTCAATGTTTTAAATTTTAAAAATGTTTCCTCTGTCTTTCGGTTGGAGCATTTTAAATCAGAGGCTTTATGGTCCTCGCCACACTGTAAACATTTAAAAAATTGAGAAGTACAAGCTGAAATACTGTGGGGACCGCTGCATTGCACACACTACTGTATTTTTACAACTATTGGTTCGATGGGTAAAAGAAAAGCAATTCTTACACTGTAGGGGTTTGTCAATGATCTTTTGTCTCGTAAGCCACAATTTAGCATACTCCGACATGTTAGTGCCGAGAATAGTTACTAACATAGGAGAAGATAAAAAGGGTTTTTTGTTTTTGATAAATCCGAAGTTCAGACAGTTTTCTGTCTAATGGTATTTCATGAATCATTAAACGAGTAATAATTGATTCGGGATAAAAAGAAGCTATTACTTCAGGTCCCATGATTGGTTTAATGTTTGATAGTTGTTTTGGAAATGGTCAATCGACAGTATTAGTTTCCCTTGACGGAAGATGCGCATATTATCTACATGTTTAAGGGTGGCCAAGTTGTCTTTCAGGATCCTGGGATGAGCCCTAGGAATTGCCTTCTTTGAAACTTCGAACATAAAAGTAAAAGACTTAGTTCCGATCTTTGACTTAGCTCTTATCTTTAGCTATCTGCAAATCCTCTACAATGTCACGTCGGGATTTATAGTTCATATCTCCATCTGAAGAATACTCCATGGGAGAGATGTTTGGCATGGTAAAAGTCATGTTATAAAAGGCAAAAAAAAAACTAAAAATAATAAGAAGGGACCAGTTTTGTCCTACATGAAGCTCTGGACTAGGAAACAAAATCCTTAAAAAAGGACGTAGAAAAGCAAAAAGAACAAGCTGTAAATAGTTCCCTAAGTGGGTTAATATCAAAAATAAAACAAATACATTTACCACCTTTGGAAAAAACGATAAAAGGCAAGAGCAATTGGATGAAATTGCCGTTTCACTCGCTCACCTCACACCGAATATCCGCACTTTTCAAATTCTTACAATCGTTGGTACTTGTTTTCGACCTGCGACAATGTGAAAGTAGGCTTTCTTTGTGTAAAAATAATTTGTGGCTTCATTGTGATAGTTGAAAATATAACACTATTATTTTAATGTTGATATATGTCAATTATCAGTGTTGTATAAAATTTAACACCTCATTATCATACGTTGAAACATTCAAATCGACAAATACTTATAAATGCAAAAAATTTATTGAAAGTGCGTGTTGAGTCAAACTATCCCTGCTGTCAAACTTCTCAATGAAGAAAATAATTGAGTGCAAAACAAAAAAAAAAAAATTACGTTCTATTCAAACGCAAGGGAAGAAAATAAAATAAAAGGTTAAACAGGTTAAGAAAAAATTATAACATATTAAATAATAAGAAAAAAAACTAAATATACAACTGGAATATTTTAATAATGCACCATATTTTTCTTTAAATTCATTTTTCTCAAAATTTAAGTTTTCAGACTGCGATGTACCTCTTTTACTAAACTGTTATACACTGAAGTGACAAAAATCATGGGATAGCAATATGCAAATTTTCAGATGGCAGTAGCATCGCGTAGAACAGGTATAAATGCGCAGTGCTTTCGCAGAGCTTTCATTTCTGTTCAAGTTATTCATGTGAAGAGGTTTTGACGTGATGATGACCGCACGACGGGAATTAACAGACTTTGAACGCGGAATGTTAGTTGGAGCTAGACGCATGGGTCATGCCATTTCGGAAATCGTTAGGGAATTCAACATTCCCAGATCCACTGTGTCAAGAGTGTGCCGAGAGTATGAAATTTCAGGCATAACATCCCACCATGGACAGCGCAGTGGTCGACCGCCTGCACTTAACGACCGAGACCGGCGATGTCTGCAAAGAGTCGTAAATTCTAACAGACAAGCAACACTGCGTCAAATAACCGCAGAAATCAATGTGGGACGTACAAGGGACTTGTCTGTTAGAACTGTGCGGAGAAATTTGGCTTTCTTGGGCTATTCCAGCAGAAGACCGACTCGAGTGCCTTTACTGACAGAACGACATCGCTTGCAGCGACTCTCGTGGGCACGTGAGCATATCGGTTGGTCCCTAGATGAATGGAAAACCGTGGCCTGGTCCGATGAGTCACGATTTCAGTTGGTAAGAGCTGATGGTAGGGTTCGAGTGTGGCGCAGACCCCACGAAGCCATGGACCCAAACTGTCAGCAAGGCACTGTTCAAGCTGGTGGTGGCTCCGTAATGGTGTGGGCTGTTTTTTCATGGCATGGACTTGGTCCTCTGGTGCGACTGGACCGAACATTGACTGGAAATGCTTATGTTCAGCTACTTGGAGATCACTTGCAGCCATTCATGGACTTCATGTACCCAAACAACGATGGGATTTTTATGGATGACAATGCGCCATGTCACCGGGCCACAACTGTTCGCGATTGGTTTGAAGAACATTCTGGACAATTCCAACGAATGATCTGGCCACCAAGATCGGCCGACATGAATCCCATCGAGCATTTATGGGACATCATTGAGAGGTCTGTTCGTGCCCAAAATCCTGCACCATCAACGCTTTCATAATCATGGACGTCTATCGAGACAGCATGGCTCAATATTCCTGCAGAAGACTTCCAACGACTTGTTGAGTCCATGCCACGTCGAGTTGCTGCACTTCGCCGGTCGAAAGGAGGGCCGACACGATATTAAGAGGTATCCCATGACTTTTGTTACTTCAGTGTATATACATAGAGGGATATATATAATTTTTTGTCTATATATACCTTACGCAATATCGATTATGAGCATTTTTTAAATATCTGTAAAATTATTTATTTTATGCAAGTTTTAATTACAAAAAAATGAACGTTTTTTAGAATTTCATAAATGCCTATACATAAAAATTTTTTAAAAATTTATTATAATATAGTTTTTAAAAGCTTATTTCAGTATGTTCTAAAAAATGTATATTAGTCATTGATATATTTCAAAGCTCTAAATACAATATTTTCTTAGATAAGATACATTAAATATTGCCATTATAAAGTCAGCTTACGCTACTAAACCTCCTTAATGTCGCATTAACTTAAAGTTTTTTTAAAAAATAAATTAATTAATTAATAAAACAAAAAACAGTGATTTAAACAACTTCAATTTAGATAGTGAGTAGAATTATAACAAATAATATAAGAATTCAACAATATATTTAATATTTTCGCTACCGAAACGATGAAACTTTTAAAATTTCTCAAGCATTAGATGAGACAGAATTATACTACTATGATTGTCTTTCATTTTAACTTTATTCGATATATAATTTATGTCTATATATATACTTTACATACAAATATCAATTTTTACTCATTCAGTGTAACAAGGTCTAAATAATTTTTATTATAATGTATTATTTTTTTCATTTCATTGTAATATTTCATTATTAGTCTGGAATGAAAAAAATTCTTTTTTATTACCAGGCATATTTAATGCAACTGAATCGATTTTTTACATTACATATAAAAAATAATATTTTATTAACACATGTTTTTCAAATTTTGTGTTTCAAATTTTCCTCTAAGTAATTTTTTCTGTATAGTATGTAGAAGAAATAAATGCTAGATTTCTATAGTATAATTTTTGGATTTTTTAAAAGTGTTGTTCTTAAGATATATTCCGTAATGTGTTGTGTGAATATGGAATTTAAAATGACTTACAATAATACAAATATAAACTTCTGAAAACATTAAAAATTCATAATTCTGACAATTGGAAGCTACGTACAAAATATATTAATAAATAATTTTTCAATGATAAAAAATATTATTGATTTTTATATTCCTTAAATTGACAGGATTTCCTTGAAAAAAAATATTTTTTCCTTTATCAAATATACGATTTTCAAATATCTTCAAGCTACACAAAATATTTGTTCAGCTTGTCACAAAAGAAATTCTAAACTTTTGAATAACTTGTTAATTTTAAATTATAATCTCCAAATTTACAATTATTTAAATACATAAAATTAATTTCATCAACACATAGAAAAAAAAATGAATTTCTCATTCATTTACATCCGATTATTAAATTAGCAAAATGCGCAGTAGCGAAGAAGATAAACCATCTTCCAGATGTACACAAATAATCCCTAGAGAACTGAGAAATGTCAATCAATTTCAATTATTGAATAGAACTCAAATCAGTTCTTTGAATATTTAACATAATATACATTAAAAATTATCTAAACAGGAATGACAAGCAAACTTTTACTAAATGGATTTTCAGGACATTTATGGCAACTTCAATACCATTGCATTGAAAGAGATGTATTTTAGAAAGCTTTTTATACCACAAAATTAAGCTACAATAAATTCACATTTCATTCAGGCGATATAGATATCAATTCTTTCAAATATGCTCATTTTGTTACATTATTGCAAAACTCAGTTTTTTCACATCAGTATATCACTTGCTAAGGAAATAATAGAGCTAATTTCTTAATACATCAAAATACTGACATGAAATGTTCAATCATTTACCCGACTTATTACATAAATGAAATATGTACACCTCTCATATAACTTTTTCCTTTAGCATCAAATTTCTTTAGAACATCCCTTTCTTAAATTTTTAATTAAATAAAAACTGCTTCAAGCTTAGAATCACACTGAACTAACACGAAAAATTTAAAAATTATTAAATTTCTTAAGTTTTCTTAATTAAAAAATGCAGAAAAGTTTTATTTTAGAAGTTGAAGAATTATTTTCCATTGAACTTTAAAACAAATGTTCATTAAAATGTTTAAAAAAATTGAAAACATTTAAACATAGTTGCAATTTAAAAGTAGTGATCATTTTTTAACGTCACAAAAATTGATGTAATATTTTCACGTACATTAAATCTTACTTTTGCCCGATTTCATTTTTTAAAATTAAAGAATTCTAATTGGCCCTTATTTAAGTTTGGAATAGCATATAAAGTATACTGTTTTTTCATATCATCTTCACTTGATTCTGAGTAAAATAGAACATATTTCTAAAAAATGGAGACTTATTTTCTTTTTAAAAAATAAAAATATAATGAAGCAGAGGATGAACATTCCACAAAAGTAATCGTACACTGAAACATTTTCAAATATATTGATGAATAAAATATTGATCTGAAGCTTTTTTTTAATTTTTGTGACTTGGTGACATTTAAAAAATTGTGTAGCTTTAATCGTTCTTGCTTACTTCTTTATATTCTATTCATAGAAGGGCTGATGTCTCAGTGTCCGACGCTCGGTGACAAAGTTTTCGGGTTCGAGTCCCGGCAGTGCCACGGATTGTTGTTATGGTTCGGAATTCATTTTAAACAGTAGTTTCCGGTCTAATAGGATTGTAGAGTGTTGTGGAGGTAGTATTACTCGCTTCCGTAGCCTATCTTCTAGCTGTACGAGCACACTGGGTAGCTCTAAATGAGTAACAACGATGCAGCCCTTTTTTACGGCATGAAGATTAACTCTCTCTGTATTACCAGCTGCATTAGAATATGTATATATATATATATATATTCAATTCATTATTTATAAATGGCTAGTAATTGCAAGAAAATACCAAACAGCATTCAAAAATTGATTATTTTTTCTCACAACACTTGAAAGTCAATTCCAAATATCAGTAACTTAGTTCATTTATCTCATTTTGCAGAATAATATGGTGAAAATAATGATAACCGACAGTAAATTGTCTATCAGCAAAGTTCACTTAACGTGGCTACAAGTATTTAATCATAAAATTGAAGAAAAATCGTTTCAGTGCTGCGAAAACTTTCTGCAGAATTACAGAAAAATTTTCTTCGCTTTCATATGAAATCCTTCGACAAACGTTCAATATCAGCTGCATTATATGAGCGTTTTGCCGGGGATGCGTTATTTTCTGTGCATATAATAGAAATCCTAGATTTTTATCTTCTCAAAATGAACGGTAAATAAGGATAAAATGCCTTTGAATAGTGTATATTTGTAGAAGAAAACAAATTTATCATTTTTGGATGCAGGTAAATATAATATTATGTGGAAGAAAAAAAATGAGAAACTTAATTTT
Source organism: Caerostris darwini (assembly GCA_021605075.1). NCBI lineage: Eukaryota > Metazoa > Arthropoda > Arachnida > Araneae > Araneidae > Caerostris > Caerostris darwini. Next base: position 85,062 of record BPLQ01015435.1, read on the forward strand.
AAGAACTTAGTTGGAACTTTTAAAAAAGGCTGTGGATCGTCGTGGCGTGAGGGTGCATGTCATCATCAGGACTAAGTAATTTATTTAAATTTTCTTAAAAACAATTTAAAATTATCAGCCCAAAATTTGGGTTTTGGATACAACATTTTTATCAAGGAAACGATAAAAGCTCACAGATATTAACATTCATTTTTGATGTTTCCATAATTGAACAAAAATTCTGAAAAAACACCACCTCAGTCGTAAAATTTTAACCATTTAGAACACATTTGGTGAAAACTGGAGGATACTGTAAGATATGAATTCAAAACTAAAAATTAAACTAAAAACGTTAATGATAAAAGAATGAAGGTATATTCATGTATAAATTAGAGAACTTTTAAATTCTATGTCCATGCAATTAAAAACTGTTTTGGATACTGTAGGATATTTAATACTAATTGACCGAAATACTGCACTGTTTAGGAATATATAAAAAATGTTTTTAAGTGTATGAAGACTTTAATGAGGTCACATTTTTGTTACGTTTTGAATATCGATTTTTCCAAAAAACATAGTTTTATATACTATATTTTAAAAACACTTAATTTTTTTATTAAGAAAATTTATAGATATTATTAAAAAATTATCATTCTTAATTAATATTTTTATTAATAGATAGAGAAATACTCCACTGTAGAGTTTCGGGAACCACTACTTATTCTATATTGTTTTATTTACACTCATGTCCATAAATTAAGGATAATTCAGAATCCCATAGAAATTGAACTCTAAAATAAAAATTTCACCTGTAGAATTATCACACACATCTTGAAGAAGAATATGCAAATTACAGGAAGCCACCAGATGGCGCGGATAGTACGTCACAATGACGAGAGTGTAAGAGAGGGGTCTATAAGGAATGGTGGCAAAGAAGTAAAATTGTTCACAAGCGCTTTAAAAGCCTTTCAGTGCAATAACCGCATAGTTATGACACAAAGGAAGCATTTGGATGATTTTTTACGTGGTAGAATTATCGGACGACTGGAATGTGGACGTACCTAGCTGGAAGTATCCGAGGAACTTGGAATCGCACAGAGTGTCATCTCCAGGCTTTGGCAACGATTCCAAGATGATGGTAATGTGAGTAGATGTTATAGCACAGGTCGCCCCCAGGTTACAACGCCGAATGAAGACCGGTATTTAGCAGTTACTGCCAAAAGAAACAGACGGAGCACAGCATCAGACCTGTCTCGTCAGCTCTCTTCAGCTACCGGTACGACAGTTTCAAGTCAGACCGTGTACAGACGATTAGGGCATATTGGTCTATATGCTCGAAGGCCTGTCAGATGTGTTCCACTTACTGCAACTCACTGTCGCCTGCGATTAACCTGGAGTAGAGAGCATGCATTGTGGACACCGCAACAGTGGTCTGGTGTGATGTTTTCCGACGAGTCCAGGTTTAGTTTGCAGTCTGATTCTCGCCGGACTTTCATATGGAGAGTGCCAGGTACCCGTTACCACCAAGAGAACACCATTGAACGACACACCGTTACGGTGGTGCAGGATGGCTCGTTTGGGAGGAATTATTCTTGGTTCCAGAACTGACCTGCATGTTCAGAGTGTAACGATGACAGGTCACATCTATCGGGATGTCATTCTGGAACAACATGTACGTTTGTTTCGGGGCGCCATGGGTGCTGAATTTCTGTTTATGGATGACAACGCCCGTCCTCACCGTGCAAACATTGCAGACGAATGCCTTCAATTGGAGGATATCACCCGTATGGATTGGCCAGCATACTCACCGGACTTGAATCCAATAGAGCATGTGTGGGATATGCTTGGCCGACGAATTGCAGCCGGTCAACCCCCTCCCACCTGTCAACCGGAACTTCGGAGGGCATTGCTTGATGAGTGGTGTAATATATCCTTAATTTATGGACATGAGTGTAATTTGTTAAATACAAAATTATGTTTTTTTTAATGTTGCATTTGTTAGAAATCCAAATTTAGGATTAGAAACCTGTATTTAGTTTGAATTTAATTTTTAATTGACATACTTCGTAAGAAATGGAAAAAAATTGAATTTTGAAAGAAAAGAAAAGTATTATTTCATTTAAATTTCTACTAAAATCTTTGCTTCTTATCATTATCTACAATTTCAGTTCTACATAAGAGATGTTCAATTCCAAATATATGCACAGTGTTCCTCTTATTATTAACGCAGACGTTGAAATCTTTTTAATATGTCGTTAAAATTGTTAATTTTGACCAAAATAAAATTTATTAAAAAAAATCTATGACACAGAATCACATATCTAAATTCCATATAAACTATCATGTATTGTAAAACAATCAAACATAAACTATCTATCAAACATGAACATCCGCAAACAATCAAACATAAAGATCCACAAACAATCAATAATAAACTATCTGTATTGTAAAACAATATAATGCATTAGATGCATGGTGCTTTTTTCTTCAATATGTTATACATATTTTTTGCATAAATATATAATATCCAATAATTGATACTTTTGTCTAAAATAAATATACTTAGAACAAAGATCAAAATTATATTTTATTTTAATAATTGTTATCACACTATAACAAGGCAAACATTTTAGGGTGTCTACATCACATATATTTCGTTGATATTTTCTAAATTTCACAAATCTTCTATAATTATTGCTTTGGACGACAGAAACACAAACACGTCTTTTATGAAGGAAATGCTAAATTAAGCGTCGTAATTGTTGAGTCTACATACTATGATATCTCTACTAAATTGTACCTAAAACTGCTTTCTTCTTACAGTAGTCATTGTCCTTGCTGTCCATTGTGCAGATAGATGATTCTGAAACCGCCCTAAAAAAGAAATAAAGAATCATGCTCTTTTTTTTTTTAATCTTCTAGATAAATTATTCAATGTTCAAATATTTCGCGAAGAATTTCAGCTTTCCATTTATGATCAGATAAACTCAGAAAATATATCAATGAATTGATGAATTTTTCAATTTGTATGAAATAGTTATTTTAAATATTATTTTTATCCAAGAAAATAACTTCCAAAACCAAAACCACCAATAACATTATGGCAATGGGTAATCAAAATGTGCTTTTTTACGTAAATAAAATGTAAATTTTTGCCCATTAATCTTTCATTACAATTACACGAAGAAACGGAAACAGCAGATTTTTCATGCTTCCTCAACATTAAAGTAAAAAAGTTGGCATCGTTTATTCAAATCTTCATAGAAGTTTCAGTTATTTTTCTAAAATTAACATATCAGTAATGTGAAAAAATATGCTGCATCTATATATATATATATATATATATGGGATTAATGTATGGGTAGTCACATTTTGGAAATTTATTTATATTTAATTATTTTTTAAAAGACATTAAAATTAAAATTTTAAAATTAATAACAAGTTTTAAAATCATAACCTAATGAGTTTTCAAAAACAAGAATTAAATATTAATTTATATTTAATGTAATTTCATGTACTTTCATACTTTTATATTAATTCTGATGGATTAATATAAAATTCAGAAATTACATGATATTTATATGACAGTATTGTAAATCTAGACTAAGTAGGATGGAGTATTGTGTGGGAGTATTATTTCTAGACGATGACGAAATTCTTATTAAAAATTATTGAAAGGAAGGAGTTGTCGAAAAGAATGCATCCCTAACTAGTTGGTGGTGTCAATTATTATGATGAAAACAAAATACAAAAGAAGTTTAATTGATGAAGATTCAAGTAGAGATAAAAAGAAAAAAAAGGCTGACATAAAGAGGAAAAAAATATGTAAAGCAGAGAAATATAAAAATAAGGTTATGTCCCGGTAAGTGTTTCCATTTATACCATTCTATATTTTTGAAAAACTTAAAATCCGCTGAATATTGATAGAATACGCACTTTGCATGTCTGTTCAAACTTATTTTTTGAATTAAATTAAATTACTTTCTATCAAACATTTCTCATTTTATTACATAATAATTTAAAATGGGGCAACCTGATAGTAGATAATAAATTTTTATTTCATTTATGATATTACAAATCTCTAGTTGTTTTCACAGAGTGATTTCATAGTTTCATGTTAAATTTAGAAAAGCAATACAAATACAAAAATATTTAGTTTTAAATGTAAATTAACATGCAACTGTTTATAAAACTGAATGAGAGAAAAACAAATCACCATTTTCCATGAAAACAAATTATCCTTCAAAGCGATTTTTTTTGTCCCTGTTAACGAAACTCGTGAACTTCTTCGCAAGACTTTCGTTCTATTATGAGAAGCAGGAAAACGTTTTAAATGTATCGGTTAAAGAAGAAAAAGATGATAGAAATATTAATGTAAAATTTAAAAAAAAGGAAAAAAACGATACTCGACGTCACCTTTCGTCAGCAGTGGGGATATTTTATTGAAAAGATTCCATTAGGTGGAACTCATTCAATAAAAGGCTTACAAATTAAGTAACAAACAAGTAAAAATATTCTGCTCCATCACGAAAACATTACAAAAACACAATTCGCAATTCTTCTGAATAATATTGCTGCATTTTTGCTTTATTTTAAGATAAACTTTATACTGAATTAACAATCATCCGTCGATGTCACAGGATATAGGCAATCTATTTTATTTTGATCAATTTAATAGGGGGAGATTGCAACAGAAATGAATAGAATACGATACAAACGAATTTAGAGATTGTTTTCTGACATATAGTAATATTGTTCTATACAGCCTGAGTAAAAACTTTAAGGCCAGTAAATATTTTTGAGAAAATGTAAAATGAAATAAAAGGGATTCAAATAATATTAATTACTAAAGTTCATTGATAAGAAATAAATGCTATAAACATAATTTATAAATACATAATTATGAGAAACATGTGGTTATTTACAAAGTTAGTATTTCTGCCTGAGTAAAAACTTTAAGGCCACCAGTTATTTTTTTAAAAATAAATATAATATAATCGTGTAATTATCATTGCAACTACTAGCTTGTGACAACGCTGCAATTTTCATATTTGTCATACGTTTCTTCGAAGTATTGGTGATCTTTGTGAAGATGGCGAAGGGTAAGAAGTTAACAGATCGTGAAAGAGGACAGATCGAAGCTTTGTCTTCAACAGGAATGAGTAGTCGTGCTATTGCGATAAAGATAGGAAGATCAAAGACTGTAGTCAACAATTTTTTAAAATTGAAAGACAATTATTGTAAAAAGAATATTGGGGGAAGACCTAAAGCTTTGTCCTCGCGTGATGAAGGAAGAGTTTGCCAACTTGCATCTACTGGAAAGTACTCAGCCAGGAAACTGATTCCGACGACAGGTTTAAAAGTTTGCCAAAAAACGATTTATAACACAATTAGAAGGTCTGGAAGGTACACTTATACAGCAAAATTGACTAAGCCTCAGTTACTGCAGAGACACAAAATAGAGCGTTTGAACTTTGGCCAGAAAGTCATGACCTGGGACATCCAATGGATAGAAATTATTTTTTCTGACGAAAAAAAATGGAATTTGGATGGACCAGATGGCTGGAATTTCTACTGGCATGATATAAGAAATGAAAAAGAAATATTCTCCAAGCGCCAATTAGGTGGAGGGTCTGTCATGACTTGGGGCTGTTTTTCTTACAATGGTGTGGGCTCAATTGCATTCGTTTCAGGTAGAATGAATTCACAAGGATACCAAAATGTCCTAACAAATCATCTTTTGCCAAATGCTGAATGTCTTGCTGGAGAAAATTGGAAATATCAGCAAGACAATGCACCGATCCATTCGAGTAACAGCACAAAAAAATTGGTTCCAAGTCAACAATGTTGAAACTGTGAAATGGCTAGCTAGATCACCTGACCTCAACCCGATCGAGAACCTGTGGGCTGACTTAACAAGAAGAATTTATGCAAATGGGAGACATTTTACATCAACAACAGATCTGAAATCTACTATCGAAGATGAATGGTATAAAACCGACCCCATCCTTTGTCAAAAACTCGTTTCATCCATGAAAACAAGAATATTTGAAGTAATTCGAAGTAATGGCTCCTACACAACCTTCTAAGAATTTGTAATTTTTTTCTTATATGTTATTTTCTATGTTGGCCTTAAAGTTTTTACTCAGGCTCAAATATTCATCTGTGTGTTCTGTAATATTTTCTAATAATAAAATATTTGAAAATTAATTTTTCTACTTTTTTTACTTTTATTTAAGCTCAATAATTATCAATCAAATGGTATTTTAATTCCTCAGTTTAAATGACTTTAAATGACTGAATGTTTTTACTCAGACTGTATAAACAACGGGCCATTAAAATTGCTACACCAAGAAATCGACATGCTACAGAAGTGAAATTTAAACGACAGGAAGAAGGTGCTGTGATGTGCCAATTATTAGTTTTTCAGCGCATTCAGACAAAACAGGCGCCCGTAGCGACACCTACAACGTGTTCAATTGTGGAAATTGTCTAGCCAGTTTCCCATACAAAAAATGCATTTGAACGTTGTTGCCTGGTGAAAAATTGTTGTGATGTCTCGTGTAAGAAGCAAAAATGCGTACCAGCACTTTTCTGTCTTTGACAAAGGCCGAATTGTAGCTTACCAGGATTGCGGTTTATCGTATCGCAGTATTGTTGCTCAGTCGAAATCCAATGACTGTTGGCAAAATATGGAATCGATGAGTTCAGGACGGTAATACGCAATGACGTGTTAGATCTCAAAGCCCCCCTATCACTAGCAGCCGAGAAGACAGGCATGTTACCCGCATGGCCATAATGGATCGTGCAGCCACATCACGAGCAGGAGTTAAGAATAGAAGGTCGTTTGCAAGACAACAAGTGTGAGCACGAACAGTTCGACGACGTTTGCAGCAGCATGGACTCTCAGCTCGGACACCATGGCTGCGGCTACCCTTGACGCTGCATCACAGATAGGAGCGTCTTCAATGGTGTGATCAACTACGAATCTGGGCTCACGAATCGCGAAACGTCATTTTTTCAGATGAATCCAGGTTCTGTTTACAGCATCAAGACGGTCGCATCCGTGTTTGGCGGCATTATGGTGAAAGCACATTGGCAGCGTGCATTCGTCTTCGTCATACTGGCCCATCACCTGGCTTGGTAGTGGTAGTATGGGGTGTTATTGGATACACATCTCGGTCACCTCTTGTTCGTATTGACGGCACTTTGAACAGTGCACGTTACATTTCTGGTATGTTACGATCTGTGGCCCTACCCTTTATTCGAGCCTTGCGAAACCCTACGTTTCAGCAGGATAATGCACGAACACATGTTGCCGATATTGTACGGACCTTCCTTGATACGAAAAATGCTTGGCTGTTGCCCTGGCCTGCACGTTCACCAGATCTCTCGCCAATAGAAAACGTCTGTTCCATGGTTGCCGAGCGACTGGCTCGTCACCATACGCCAGTCGCTACGATTGATGAGCTGTGACATCGTGTTGAAGCTGCAGGGCTATCTGTATCAGTACATGCCATCCAATCTTTGTTTGACTCAATGCCCAAGCGTATAAGTGCTGTTATTACTACCAGAGGTGGTTGCTCTGGGTACTGATCTCTCAGGATCTATGCCCCCAAATTTCTTGAAAATTTTATCACTTGTTATTTTCAGTATAACATATTTGTCCAATAAATATAATTTTTTATCTACATTTCTTCCTGGTGTAGCAATTTTAATGGCCAGTAGTGCATTAACATCACGTTAATTTCCTGAAAATAAAGCACATCTAACATTTTTTTAATCTAATCTCTTGATGACTATTGTCCTGATATTCACGGTTATATCATTTTAATTTAAAAACAAAATTAAAATCAAAATATCCGATAAAAGTTTTGGTATACTCATATGACAACAATGTTCAATATTAAGGATCGAATTTTTGTATCTTTAATTGTTCTCGAAAAAAAAATAAAAGCTAAAAATTGTAGAAAATTTACGTAATTTATGAATTCTCAAAATTATCTTGGTTTAACATAATTTATTAACTTTTCATAATCCCATTCTTTATTTTATGCAACAGATAATTATAAATATGATGAAAATTTCAAGTGATTTTGTAATATTAGTTTAAAAAACCTTACATTTTAATTTAAGTAAATATGTTAAATTTTCTTCTCGTGTGATCAAAATTAAATAATGGATTCATAAAGCGAAATATCATTGATGATCACATTATTGATAATAGACATTATAATAATCTGAGTTATACATCATATTATCAATAACAATTACACTTGCGTTTAATAAAATATTATTTGTTGAGTTGTTTTTATATGATTAATTTCTTAATCTAAAAGAAAAATTAAAAAAGCAAATATTTCACAAGTTGAATATAAATTACACAATCAAAATTTCAAAAATGTCCAGATTTATACATTATTCCATTCTTACTTTTGTTTACATGTTCTTCTTAGTTTGTTAATAGTAACAGCTAGTTTTATTAATTTTCTAACATTTTCTATTCGATGAAGAAACTGCACGCTTGTTCACAATCATGTAAAAGATTTCAATAGCACTTTAACCTTAACAATGTTGTGCTTGAGTCATTCTTAATTTGACATCCTAATTTGAGGGCATATTTTTTTTTTCTAATGTGTATGCTGTTGGTTTAAATTTACTGCAAACATTGCAAATAATATTTATATTATAAGAAAATCCAAATATGGCACCCAAGCCAAATTGTAAAAACCTCTTCTTTACACAATGGACATTTTATAATCAAAAGTTAACCTAAATTTTCAAAATTTACAAACACGTATGAATTTGAATGTTCTTTTGTACAATTTTATTTTCCTATGAGAGCTTGTGAGTGGAAATTTGCTGATTTGGGGTATAGATAAACGATTGAGTAGCATACAATTCATTAGGTCCGTTACTTGCTTTATTCCAACGCTTGAAATTAATTTCTAAAGCAACCTTGATTTCTTTTTGATATGAGACATTTTGTTTATTTTAAATATAATTATTATTTTGTATTGTATGTTTTGTCAATAATCTAACATAAATTATTAACAAAACATACAAATTTACTCTGTTTCAAAGCAAAAAAATTTCTGAAATAAGACGATTCAAAAGGAATAAATTAGAATAATCATAAGTAAACATTACGTATAAAATGCAGTCCCAGTTATTCATGGTATTCTTCTTCTTTTGCTGAATGTTTCATAATATTATTTATATAGTTTAGCAGTTTTTCTAAAACTACAAAACATCATGAATGAGAAAGCTGTTAGTTTCAGTTTCCATTTTTAGAGTGACCTTAGTATAAAGCCATAAATAAGCATTTTTGATTTGTATTAGAGACAAAATGTTTTGCAGGAGCATTTTTAAGAGTATTACGATAAGTATTATTTGGGATAAAAATCTCAGAATCGATATGATGTTTTAGCATGCCTTAAAAAATAAATATCAAATTTAATTCTGAGTTAATGCTCCCAGTCTTTCGTGAATTTAAATCAATTACATTTTTATTTATTCAAAAATGCTATAATTTTTATAAAGTTACAAAACAGTATAAAGACTTAATTAATTCTCATTTCAATAGACCGTCCATGTTAATTTTTAAACATTATTTTTATTTAATTTCATTTTATACATACTACTGTGCCCAAAAAGTAAGACACTTATTTGTTTTTCAAAAACTCTTTATTTATTCTTCCAAATTTCAGGCCTTCTATGAATAGAATATACTTTTTTTCCAATTCTCAATGCATGCTAAAAAGTCATCGGCAGAATCCTTCAAAGCGCGCTGCGATTCACGTCGAATCTCTCCCATCGATTCAACCCGGTGTTCCTGGAGTGGTCTTTTGAGTTTAGGGAATAGCCAGAAATCGCACGGTGTGTATACGGTGGTTGTGGAACGATATGGGTTTCATTTTTGGCAATAACGTCACGAAGAATCAATTCAGTGTGAACTGGCGCATTCTGTGTTTTCGGTACCAATCGAGATTTGACGCGTTTGAGGCCCAAAAGGGAACTGACCTATCCTTTTGAAATTCCAACATCATCACCAAGGTCTTTAATTGTAAATCGATGGTTTGTTTATACCACTTGTAAACATTTCTTTCCAATATAGCCTTCCAAATGCCTTCTGCAACATTCTATACGTTTCCGCAAACAAAATTTAGTGCAAGTTCTTTGCTCAATTAATACAGACATTTCAATAATCGTCAGAATCAGTTTCAGCGTCTCACAAAGCCAAGCGTAACTCAAACACTAAGTAATATTTTGACGTCAAATTTCACACAGATGTCACGGCAGCAATCTAAAAAATAAAAAATAAAATAAAATTCTATAAGACCCGAGAATTTTAAATTGAAAATTGGTTTTACTTTTTGGACACAGTAGTATATATATATTATATAAAAAAAAATTATAAAAAATTTATTAAAAAATAAATAAAAGTTTATTTATAATACTTAATAAATAAACTTTTTTTAGTGCAATTTACCTAAGCCTTAAAAAAAAGTTTATTTTTACTTTTATTAAATCTTCAATATTTTGGTAAGTTGCCTAGAGATATTACTGTTAGGAATATTGATTTTTTGTAATCGATAGAAATGTATACATAACCAAATTTCTCGCTTTTTTAAATGCATTTTAAGCATTATAAAATATTCGTTAAGGATATTATACCTTGTTTTGGATTTTTTTTTCATTAAACTTTTATATTCATTAACTTCCTTTTAACACCTATTATATTTTGCAATGAAAATAAAATTTAAATGATATTCACTAAAAAATTATTTAAAAAAATTTGCATAAGAATTAAGTTATATTTCTCTTTTGAATAATTTTTAAATATTATATTTAATCATAAATTTATGAAATATTATAATAATGCGAAATAATGGAATGTTATACTTATTGTTAAATTTATAAAATATAATAACGGGATAAATATATTAATAATTATATCTATAGTCAGATGTATGAAATATAAATAGTAAGAAAATGATTTTCCAACAAATTCTTCTTTTAATCTTATAACTTACAAATCTCTATAATCACCTCTTACACAAATGCAAATGTCGCAACTTTATATCATAAAATTTACCGAAGCTTCGATGATATCTTCGAAAATTGCACACTACTTCTCTTTAAGCGCGCTTTTCAGTCATTGAAGGTTTCGGGAATAATTTTGCTGAGTTGAAATTCAACGGTCTGACTGTCTCACACGAACTGCACATGGTTTAAGTCTACTGGCTAATCTTAATTTTCCGTTTCCAAGTATTCTGTAACTAGAGAAACTCAATTTGGGTAATCATTGTCATCCGTTAACGAAAATTGTGGTGCAACAATTCCTCTAAACATTATTGCTAGACTGTTTCAAGGTATCTCTCAGCAATTACAGAACCAATACAACAATTACAGAACCAATATTACAATTTGATGATTCTTGTACTAAAAGTTAAATTGCTGCAGTGGACGCGGAAACTTTCTTGAACTTAAGGTAGACAATTATGTATTCCCAAAGATCAGAACACATCTAATATTCCAGTTCAAATTATATATGTAAACTTGACAGTAAAGAACAAATGGTCTTATTTTTCTGGGTATCCTTGAATAGGAAATAATAGGCCTTTTTAAATGGGACTTAAACGATTAATTTTCTTTCATAAAATCCATCACACATAATCAAAGATATTTTTTTTTAATTTGTTGCTTTAACCTTGATGACTAATTTAGAGAATTTAAACATCAAAACATATTCATTAAAAAAAAACATTTTTTTTCCAAGTAGTTAAAGATTGTACGTTACAAAATATACATATTGCTATAAAAATAATTTGCTGTAAAACATTACTATAGCAAATATCTTTAATAATGTTTGAAAACTTATTTTGTGTAAAGAAACTAATTATAATTTTTTATAATTTTTGACAACACATCAGATAAAATACTAATTAAGTAAAAAAAAATTGGACATCTAAGTGTTCTAAGTGACAAAGGTTTTAAAGTGAAGTAAACACACACATACAAACGTTTCGTGCTTTATATGGAGAGAAATTGTTGCTAATATAGATAATAAATCATATATTATCCGTATTTATTGCACATCGATTCCTCCCATTTGAGAACAGAACAGTCACAAACATAATGAATAACTCGTAATATCATTTTTTAAAGATCTTTTCAAATTATTAATGCGTTAACTTTTGTGTATGGTAATTTGAAGATATTTTAATTGATCACTTTGTTTCTGCTTTTTCTTATTAATTATTTTAATTACACTTCACTTCTTGTTTGATAATTTTTAATTATACTTAAATATTTTATTGTTAATATATTTGAATTTTTTTTTCCATTTATCAGATACATGTACTGTTTTAAACAGTTTTAAATATTGTGTTCTGAAACATTTGGCAACAAGAAGATTGTTATATGGTTATTAAGATTACCAAATGGTTACTATTTTAAAAAAGCAATATAATTATCACTAGCCTCGCAATAAAAAAAAACACTTCTCTTTATACCTACAGTTGCATATTTTTTTATAAACCACTCACGGATATACAAATTACATCATTTTCCAATAACGTGCTTGCCTATATCTGACGAAAAGCATAAAATACATTTTATTTACAGAGGAAAATTTGGTCTTCCGCTTATTACATTCCTCATTCAGTTTCACTTATGGCTTGAAGTGAACCACTTCAGTCCACCCAATGTTTGAATACCTTCGAAATGCAAAATGTATGAAACTCTGTGCTGACTGGAAAGAAGAGGTTCTGAATTTTCTCCGGATTTCATTCCAACGTTCTACTTCCCCTTCTGATTTGGAATAAAAAATACATCTGAAACCTCATACTTTTTATAACTTATTAATATGAAATTGCTTTTTAGAACACTTAAATTTTATATTACACTGATTGAAGTTAACTTGAAAATCGTTCCATTTCGATTACTAACGATGTTATTCATGATGATTCTTTCGCTCTGTTTTATATTTCCCTTGTTCTGTTTGTTATGCACTTCAAAAAAATAACCTCTAATAATTTTGAAGTTCGAATGCTTAAGAAAATAAGATTTTAAAGAAATTAATTAATTAGAAAAACAGACATAAAAAATAATAAGCTGTTATTGTTTTTTTTATAATGCTTCTTTTAAAATTGCGAAGTAATTTTTATCATTCTAGAACAAATAAAATCAATAATATCCGGAGAATAATACATTAGTTAATATTACAGAAGAGAAATGTATTTTTTGATATTTCCGTGTAAGTTTACAATTGTGTGTTTTATGAAAAATTCGCAGAAACATAACAGTTATAACTAGTAATCAACAATTTTTTCTGCCTCTACTCTTTTCTCAATAAATTGTTAACTATCACATTTAATGTGACTTTTCTATAAATAAATGTTTATTCCTTTTTTTTATTCATTTGAATAATAATTTTTTTTTCCAATTACTACAAGAAAATATACATTATATATAATATTGTTGGTCTTAAAATAATTGGATTAAATATTAATACATATGAGATAAGAGAGCAAGATAGTTAGACCACTCCTCAAGGTCCTAAAACGTGTTCTGTCACGAGTGCTCGATACAGTGAACTCTTTCGAAAACAGGTCATTCCTTCTTTACAGGAACGGCAATGTTTGCAGACCTCTGTCTAACTGCAAGATGGAGCAACTCCTCACATTGGGCGCCAAGTCAAAGAATTGTTTCCTGCTAACTTTGGTGGGAATCGTGTAATATCCAGAGCTTTTCCGGATGTCTGGCCTCCTCTTTCACCCGACTTAAATCCCTGTTATTTCTGGTTGTGGGGATTCCTAAATGATCGTGTTTATGGAAGAGGAATTAGAACTTTACCTGAGTTGAAATCCAGCATTACTCGCCATGTTGCTGAAATTCCTCGAGAGTTTCTTCGCTCTATCATTGAACACGCTATAATACGCTTTTAACACGTAATTGATGTCAGTGGAGCCCACGATGAGCATATTCTATACTTGAATAAATTTTAATGCTTCTGAGAATTTTTTTTACCTTCTTTAATTCACCCTAGTGGTTAAAATTTGAACTATTTTTTAATTGCAATATTCTTTTCCCTATAGTCCATATATCATATATACCAAGTTTCATCAAAATCTGTTAGTTAGGAAGGGTTCTAGAGGGGTTTGAATAGGTTCGCTCTAATTATAACCACCATGTCATATAATCACTTTTGAGAAAGTGAAACCTTTCATACTGCTAGGTCTACGATAATAGTTAAAGTATGAATGGAAAAAATAGTGTTCAGGTATATTATGAAAGAAAATCGACTGGATAAATCCATATGCCATGTGACTATTCTAGTTTAAACCTGATTGGTGAGACACAATAAGATGTCTGGAATCCACTTTTTAGTGTCCAGTGTATATATGTATGGTTTTCTGACTGAAAAAAATATGTTAGTTGCCTCACTAGAAAGTTAAAATTCTATGCGAGACTAGATGGGAGTGCAGATTAGAATGCGATTTTCTGATCTTGGCAAAAGCAGGCACAGAGAAGGAGGCGCGCTGTTATGCTTACAGATGCTAATTAAAATGAATCCCACGTGCGAGAAGTCTTTTCATGTCATCTATTGAAAAGCAACTTTCTCCTGTCTCTCGCGCTACAAATTAATCCGGTCATAGAGCCATTCGCTTGAATGGATTCGTGATGTGCTCTAAATGCACGTTCCGCATCCTGTTCCCCCTCTCGTGATCCAGTAAACTCGCCCCTGCAATTCGCTTCACCTTCCGCCTCATTCTGCAACCGCTTTTCGATATGACCACCAGTTTCCGAATTGGAAGGTGTAGGTGGAGCTCCATTAAAAATTAAAATTTTCGGCTTATTATTTGACAATAATATGCACGAGGAAACATTGCATGTAAAGGGATATGAGCAGTCCATTACTTTTTGCGCAACGAGAGTTATTTCTGTTTTAAAAATTCATTTAACAAAGATTTGCGTTAATTTTAAAATTAACTAAATTATATGGAGATTTTTTTTTTTTCGTTTATAAAAAATATATGTTTCAAACTTTATTTACCATTTCATTTAAAACATATTTCAAAATGATATTTTTTATAACAATATTTAGTAATGATTGATTTTCAATAAAGTTAATACTTTTGCTCTATTTAAATATTACTAGCATTCGATAACGAATTGTCTTGCAAATATTTTAAAGAAATATACATTTTCTACAATTAGTTAAAAATTATATTTAATACAATAATATTATCAATACGTTTCATCACTTTTAATTAGAATTATTTTCCACGTGCTCTGATAAGAAGTAACTTACTGGAACATGATGCACAAGAATATTTTTCTTTTAAACTTATTTCTGTTGGCAACATCATAGTACCATATCAGTGCTCTGGAATACAAGGGTTTTCCTTGATATGAAAATATTTTTTATCATTAGGGGTTTTTTAATTAAATTTTTTTCAAAAAATTTTATTTTAATGAAAAATTTATTTATTCATGAATTTTTCAATTTTAAAATGACTGATTTTAAGCAATTTTTTCATTTAATTAAATATTTTATACTATTATTCAAGTTGATTCTTTTTACCAATGTGATATTTTTAATAATATTTTTATACACTAGGAATTTATTTTCATCATTTCATTATTTTTTAAAGATTTTTTTTACATGTTAAAGAAAATTTTTTTTATTATACTAATTTAATATTTAAAGAAATTTTTTTTTATTATACTAATTTAATATTTAAAGAAATTATTTCTTTTGAAAATAATTGCTATTTTTGAATAGCATATTACTTTGATATATATACCCACATAACTGAATTACATTTATAAAACTATTCATGAAAATTTTAAGAAATCTGTTCTACAAAAATAATATTTTTATAGACGCCTAAATTATAACTTTTAAATTATTAATTGCATTTTTTACGTCTGACATTTTTTTTTTCGATTAAAATTACATTTGTATTTCTTTAACACTATATAAATTTTGGTTATACAAATAACCTTCTTTCAATATAAATATATTTTTGGAGAATAATAGAAAATAAACTAAAACTTTACTAACAAAAAATACTAGACCAATTTGATTAAATGTTATAAATCTTTCATATAATTACATTACATATTTAAAACATCTAACCAATAAGTTACCTACGTTAATTGTTAAATTCATTTAATTAAAAAATAATACTAATTCTTTAACCTTACAGAGACATTTCGTTTTTTAACATAAATGTATTTTAATTAGAGTTACATATGACAAAGAAAATAGAAAAAAGATAAATATGAGACACAAATATATTTCTTGAGATGAGCAATTTAAATCAAATTATTCTCAATTGACTTTTTGTTCTTTGATTGAAATTTACATTAGAAAACATATTTTTAATTCGATTTAATTAAGAATTTTTTCAATGATATTTCTTCAATTTCTTTCTATTACTTTAGCTTATTTGTTCTGGCTATTTATAAATTTCATATTTTGTTCCGTCTGTAAAATCGATGTTAAACCCTACTGCTATGGTTTCATTGCAATTCGTGTTTGGTTTTTTTTACATGTACATTAACATTTTGACTTAAGCTATTATGAGAGACTTTAATTTTATAAAATTAAATAGTTAAAATTATTTTCAATGTAACTTTATTATTTTCAATTTTATTTTTATAATTTTAACTTTATTTATATTTTTTTTTCAACTTATATGTTAACTTTATAAATTATTTGCAGTTTGTTAAGTTAAAAATAGAAAATAGTTTAAAATATTTTCAATTTACTTTATTTTTACAATTTATTAACCTTCAAATAACTCTATTTATTTCAAAACTATTGTGTATTTTTAACTATCCTTCATTATCCCATCAAACTTCATATCCTTTTCACTTATATTTTATTTCATTTACTATTATCTACCAGTCTTATACTTACGTAGCTCCAATAGATATTCTGTTTTAATTTTAATAATTGCAAAAAAATCCAATTTTCAACAAGATGTTGAAATTTTCGGTAATATGTTTTACATGACTGCTTATTAATTAAAAATAAGTATACTATTGTGAATCCTTATAAGTTTCGATTAGTATTATCTGATAAAAAACATTCAGTTATACTTTACAGTATTTGCTTTTATAATAAAAGTTACAATTATATCTATGACTATACTTTTACATGGGCATAAAGAATAAAACGTTTTCAGTGTACAATTTAAAATATGTGTACAATCTATTTCAATATACAATTAGTAATATGTTAACAAATTTCTACGTATTTCTTTGGTCTCATAGATACAGACTATTTGTATTCCAAAGATTAGTTCTAGAGAGTTTAACATATAAACTCGTGTTTGTGAAAATTGCAACACCATGAAGGAATCGTCATAATTGAATGAAATTTAATACACAGTTCAGTGGTAGTGGTACAAATAAGTGATTAAATGTTCAAAGCAAACAAACAATAACAAGATATCGGAATCAGTATTTTGTGTAGCCACCATGTGCCGCAATAAGTGCTGCTACATGACTTGGCATGGAGTCAAACAAATTTTGAATGTCTGCCTGAGGAAGAGCATTCCATATTGTTTGTACGCGTACCCAAAGTTCGTCTGCAGAAGCAACAGGACGAGGAACACGAGCGAGACGCCGACCAACGAAATCCCACACATGTTCAATCGGCGACATATCCGGGGAATACGCAGGCCAAGGAAGAAGCTGTATCTGCCGCGTTGCAAAGAAGGATTGAACAGTCCTAGCGATATGAGGGCGGCGGGCATTGCCCTGTTGAAATACAGCGCCTGGCAAGCTTTGAAGGAAGGGAACAGCTTGGGGCTGTAGAACTTCACTGATGTACCGGTTGCTGTTCAGATTGCCCACAATTCTTAGCAATTGAGATCGTCCATGATATGTTATGGCACTCCAGACCATAACTCCGGGTGTTCGTCCACTGTGGCGTTCGATGATGCACTCCGGAAGGTGACGTTCACCGCATAGCGTCTGACACGAATGCGGCCATCATGGTACCCCAAATTAAAGCGGGATTCGTCAGAAAACACGACATGCTGCCAATCAGCACGCCAATCTCTATGCTGAGCGGCCCATTGTAGCCGCAGGCGGCGATGGTTTAGCGTGAGAGGGATCCTGTATAAAGGAGTCCTTGCGCGCAGTCCACGCTGCAGCAGACGTCTACGAATTGATGAAGCACACAATAAAACACCTGTAGCTATTGACCACTGTGCTGCCAATTGTCTAGAGGAAGCTGTACGGTCCGTCAGCGCCATGCGGACCAGGTGTCTATCATCGCGAGCTGACGTCACATTTCGGGGTCCACTCCCGGATTTCCGAGTTCCACTGCTTCCAAAGAAGCATCACTGTGCTGCTGTTACGCTGCACACGAGCGGCTACTGCACGATAAGACAATCCAGCTTCACGAAGGCCGATGATTCTCCCCCGTTCAAACTCTGTAAATTGTTCAAATCTCGCTCTCTTTCGTCGAAGAGGCATAAGTAACGATTGAGCTAACATTTACCACTAGCAGATAACCACCGATAACCATACACTCCTCGCTACAGCCGTCTATTTATTCGGATCCATCCGCCGTTCAGAGGGCGCTGCTCAGCATACGCATGCACTACGGATTATTCTAGTCATTTGCATATCATGCGGTAATTTGCATTTTCTGAAAATTTCAGCTCACTCGCGTAAGTCCTTCATGGTGTTGCAATTTTCACAAACATGAGTATATAGAAATTTGTATTCGACAAAACTTTCCGAAAACGTTTATAATGAGTACTACAGAAAACGAAAATTTTGGTATCAGGATAAGATTTGACTTTAGTATAAATTCGAAAAAATTCTATAATTGTTCATCATTTAGGAAAATGTATCGATATTTCAGTATTAGTGCGTTCACAGAAAGGTTGAATTAACTGAAATTATTAAATTTACATTAGTGTTTAATTTATTATTGATTTCTAGCTATTCTTATAATTTTTATGCCTATTTTAAAAAAAAGGTATTTAAATAAAATATAAAATGTAATTGAATAAAACTATAAATACAATTAATACAAACGGAATGAATATTAGAATTAAATTGTTCCTACCATCAAAATGACGTCTATTTGTCCATTTGCCTTTCCACCATTTCCAATCCGCCATCTTGTCTGAAAAAAAATGTATCATCATAATAAAATATCAAGTGGATCCAATATTATATATAATTATATATAATATATATATCCTTGCCATAAATTCCACAATGAACTGGAACCCATAGCAAAATAACTTTAACTTTTTTACATAGATTTTGTACATGTTTAAATTAAATATGTAGTCTTTGTGAGTCAGCAGGCATCAGAGAGATGATAGCCTGAATTTGAGTCTTAAAATTAACAGCATTATCAAAACTTTCGCATCTAGGAATCAGTTGTTGAGATGCAAACCTAATGGCCTCCACCATCCATTGGTATGACAAAGAGTCCAAAGGACGAACAAAATGCAAATAAGTCAGAGAAGACAGCAGATCCCTCATTTCACTCTTTTGAAATGCTGGGCTCATCCGTATAAACATGCAACCATTCCGGATTAGAATATTTGCTCTTTGTAACAATTCCTGTTTATTCTCCAGTACAATAGCTTTCGACTCAACTTCATTTATTATTTTCTTATGCATAGATTGAATCAAGTTAACCCCGTCCTCTAAACAACCAACAAACCTAGGGCTTAATTGATTGAGAAAAATTTCATCTGTGGCGGGAAATTCAAATATATCTTTTATGGTCTGAATTCTCTGAATAGGACATATCTGAGTTTTAAATCTTCTATTTTTATTTGTGTCATAATTCCTCCAATAAGCGTTGCCTGATAGGCGTATTAGTTTTTCAAAAAGACACAAATCCTTTTCATCAACAACCTCTTATACTGGTCTGTTATCGGTAAGTAATAGCATAGCTAAATTGAAGTCGTTTTTACTGTCCAGGTAATCGGTCTGAGTATTTTGTTTTGAACAGCTTCCAATCTGTACATTACCTCTTTAACACATGTTATAAGAGGCTCGCAGCAATAGGTAAAAGTAGGTCTGATATACATTTTAAAAGTTAAATTAAGAGTATCTTTGCGGCAATCCCACCTCACCCTGCGGGTCTATTCAAAATTCTTAATCTTTCTTTAACGTCTGAAGCAAACTCTTAAGCATGTGCCTTCCAAATTAGTTTCTTATCAAATACATCATAAACTCTATATAAACACCAAGATTCTTGGTGTTATGTGATACTTTAAGTATAGTGCTCTTATATTCAATATTAATTTCCGTTGGTTGCCGATTTAGCCTACACTGATAAACTGACATGCTAATCGCCATCTCATTTTCATCACACCAATCAGAAAGAATCTTCATTGAACTCTTAATTTTAACTATTATCTGATTTTGTTACTCCCTGGGAGCCAATGTCCAGAAAATTAAATCATTAGCATAAAGAGCACACTCAATACCATTTACCTCCTCCAACACTTTTGTTAGCTTATTAATATATTGAAAAGGGTGATACTTGTAATACCTCCTTGTTGTAATCTAGTATGTCTTTGCTTAAATTTGGAGATATGACTTCCATATCTTACAGCGCTTTTTTGTTGCTGTGTTGTAACTCTCAGCATCGATAGCATCTTTCTACCTACACCCATCTCTTGTAACTTTTGACAAGCATAGTAACTTTTGACAACATTCTGTCATAGGTTAATCTAAAATCAACAAACACTGCAACAAGTCATACACTGATCTAAGGCATCCTTAATTGTCTGTGCTAACAATAAAACTTGCTGATTTGTATCTTGTAATTTTCTAAACTCTGCTTGGCAGTGTTTTAACAAATTACTGTTTCCGATGAAAAAACTAATCTTTCATTTATTTACCATACGCTCCATCACTTCACAGATAATATTAGTCAATGATATAGCTTTATAATTTGCTACTTCCGAAAGGATTATATTTTTCTTAGCAATTGGTACAATAATTGCTTTTCCCCATTCTGCAAGAGCCTCAGTTTGCAGTAATACTTTAAGAAGACTGGACTGGACTTTTCTCAAGTTTCTGTATATGGATTGACTTCTTTAGATCCTGCATTGTGTAATATTTTTAGAATATGTCCTCAACCACAGAGGTTATATTACTCTTCATCAGTAATCTAGCTGGTATCTCCTTGATTTTTATATTACTTGACTTCCTCTGTTGTTGAGCAAAAAAATGTAGCAAAAACTTCTGCAACGTCCTTATCGGGAGTAAGGACATTGCTGGTATTAATAGGTTGTTTAATATATATGATATATAATAGATATATAATAGGTTGTTTCGACTGGTTTGGGTGTTTATTTGTTAGAACTGAGACAAACTTATGCATTTTCTTATTATCCTTCTTTATATTTGAAACAAACTTCGCAATCGTTTGTTGTTCACACCTATTAATTTCCATTTTTAATTTTTCTAGCTAAATCTCTCCAATTATTTATATTTTTCTTCTTTTTTAATACCACTCAAAAAATCGTTCAAGAAAGGTTTGAGCCTTTCAGTCTTGCTTATAGGGATTGTCTGTGATGCTTATAGAGCTTACTACTGTGCCCAAAACGTTTTACTATTTAAGCTTGACTATATTTTGGGAATATAAAATTAAACATTCAGTTAGTTCTATTTATTTATAGACGCATTGTTTACTATGCTAAAACATATTATTTATTTGATGGCGTGTAAATATAATAAAGAATAATACTTATTTTAATACCTTTTGGAAATTAAAATTTTTTGAATTTGCTCTGAAGGTTGAAACATGATTGGAATCTATCATAGCAAATCTTGTCCATAACTTTATATATTTAGTTTGTCCTTCATTATTCTCCTCATAACAATATTGTTCAACGAAAAAAAGTATTATTTAACAAACCAATTATTTTTTATTTCAAAATCTTTTTATTTATTGTTCCAAACTTATTTCATCGCCTCCAAAGTAATCCCCTCCGGACTCAATGCACTTGTGGCAACTTTTTTTCCAATCCTCAATGCATGCTAAAAAGTCATCGGCAGGGATGGCCTGCAAAGCGTCACATTAACCCTAATTTTCTCAAGCAGGACATAACTACCCTTCTTTCCATCAACACTTCTTCTATTTTAGCTGGTGAATTTAATGCGCACAATAAATCTTGGGGCTGTAAAGGTAATAACACTACTGGTATTGTACTCAAAAAATTTGCTAATACTTCCGGTTTTGAAATTATTGCTCCCTCCACTCCTACTAGATATGGGGTAAACTCCTCTTCAATATTTGACCTCACTATTACTAATAATTTCGTTTTTCAACACAACATTCAATCTATTCCTGAATTATCCTCTGATCATAATTCTATTATCATCTCTTTTAACATTGATTACTCCATTAAATTTGATACTACTAAAAGTAATACCAATTGGAATAAATTCACTAACACTCTTGCTACTATTCCTACATTTATTAAAACTCAAATTAATTCTACTGATCAAATTGATAATGCAATAGAGGATCTGAATACTAATATTACTAATGCTTTTAACGCGTCTTCTAAACCTCCTATTAAACATAATTCTTACTTTCTTCCACCGTATATTAGAAATCTTATCACAGTTCGCAATAGAGCACGTAAAAATTGGCAACTTTCTCCGGCTCTGCAGTCTAAACAACTCTATAATAATGCGCAATCTAAACTTCGCAATAGCATCAAAAAGTTCAAACAGGACTCTTGGAACTACAAGCTACAAAACCTTACTATTGAAGACAATTCTGTCTGGCGCACTACGAGCAGTCTCAATAAAAAACGTATTGCTATCCACCATTTAACTAGCCCTGACTATGCTAATAACAAAGCTGTTACTAACCAGCAAAAAGCTGAAACTCTTGCTACTGCTTATCAAGATCAATTCAAAGATAATGATATTCAGGACTCATCATTACTAAGGACTTAGTTTACTCTAAAATTAATTCCTTTAACAATACTTGCCATACCGTGATTTCTCACTCTATTAATCCTTCCGAAATTATTCAGCTGATCAAAGGTACTAAAGTTAATAAAGCACCTGGAATTGACAACATCACCAATAAAATGCTTAAGAAACTTCCCTTCAATATCATTTTTATTATTACTAATATTACTAATGCTATTCTCAAACTTGCTAATTATCCCACTTCTTGGAAAATCGCTCTCATTCTTAATATTCTTAAACCGGGTAAAGATGCTGCTAACCCCTCCAATTATCGACCTATCTCGCTTCTTCCTACTTTGAGCAAAATTATTGAAAAAATCATACTTAAAGAGTATCTTAATCATGTCAATAGCAATCATATCATTATGCCTCAACAATTCGGATTTATTCAAAACATGTCTACTGTTCATCAACTTTATAGAGTTACTGAAACCATAGCTACTGGACTTAATAAAACATCTATCACAGGCATTGTATATCTAGATATTGCAAAGGCTTTTGACAAAGTATGGCTCCACGGTCTCATCTACAATCTTATATTTTTCAAATTCCCTCCTCACTTCATTATTATCAGTTATCTCACTAATCGAAAATTTCTTGTCACTGTTAATCGCACAGACTCGAGCATCAAACCCATGACTGCTGGCATTCCGCAAGGCTCTGTTCTTGCCCCTCATCTTTTTACTATCTTTATGAATGACATTCCTCAAAAACCTAACATTTCTCTCTGTCTTTTCGCTGATGATACTGCCATTATTACTCAAAATAAAAATATCAATTATATTGCTTTTATGCTTCAAAATTATATTTATCTTCTTGAAAATTGGTTAACTAACAGGCGTATCAAACTCAATGTTACTAAAACGGAAGCTGTTCTCTATACTTGAAAACGTCCTAATATTCCTAATATTACTATTTATAATACTCCTATAACTTGGTCAAATGAAGCAAAATACCTTGGAATCATACTTGACAACCTCTTACCTATCATTCTTACGTCAATTATATCAAAAATATATTCAATATGGCTGTTAAAAAACTCTATCCTCTTATCTCTCGCAATAGTCATACCAACATTGATACTAAAATTCTTATCTATATGATCTATTTGCGTCCCATTATAACATATGCCAGTCCAATATGGGGATCCGCTTGCAAATCTAGAATCAAAGATATTCAAGAGTTTGAATATCTTTGATTCTAGATGGCACACATTGGATGGATTACACATGGCAGTTGATGCCCCATGGTTTGTCAGAAATAAAGATATTCTCGATGCTCTGGGAATTCCTTCAATTAAAATTTCATTCACAAGCTCGCAACTCATTTTTATAATAATATTCCTAATAATCCTAATACTCCGCTCAAACGCCTTCCTGATTATGACATTACTCTTCTCATCAATAATAAACGCCCGCGTACTTCACTGAATATGTTAACTAAATAATATTTTTATCAGCTCTCTCTATTTGTAATTTATTTATCCGATATTTGTATTTAAATTCCAATTTATATATATATATATATATTGTATATATATATATATATTTCTCTTACAATATCATCCTCAATGCAAACATCCAGATAGAAAAGCATGGCAGCTAACGCTGCCAATATACTCTTTAAAGACAAATTGTGTGGCCTTCAAAGCGCATGGCGTTTCACGTTGAATCTCTTCAAACCACTCAAAACGTCGTCCCCGGAGTGGTCTTTTAAGTTTAGGGAATAGCCAGAAGTTGCACGGTGTGAATACGGTGGTTGTGGAACCATATGGGTTTCATTTGTGAAGAAAGGGTTACGAAGAATCAATGCAGTGTGAGCTAGCGCATTCAGTGTTTTCGGTACCAATCGAGATTTGACGCGTTTGAGAAGTCCAAACTGGAATCCTTTTGAAATTCCAACATCATCAGCAAGATCTCTAATTGTAAATCGACGGTTTGCAAGCACCAAATTTTTAATTTTTTGTATGGGAGCTTCGTTGGTTGAGGTTGACTGTCGTCCAGAGGGCACTTCGTCTTCAACGCTTTCTCTGCCTTCTTTGAACTGTTTATACCACTTCTAAACATTTCTTTCCGATATACGAATGCTCTCCGAATACCTTCTGTACCATTCTTTACGTTTCCGAAAACAAAATTTGATTCAAATTGTTTGTTCAATTCATTCAGACATTTCAAAAATCGTCGGAATCAGTTTTAGCGTCTCCCAAAGACAAGCGTCACTCAAACACTAATGAATATTTTGATGTCACATTTCACAAAGGTGCCAAGGGCAGTGCCAGCAACCTAAATAAGAAAAAAAATTGCATTGCCCCAAAATTCAAAAAGCCCCGGGAATTTTAAATTAAAAATTGGTCTTACTTTTTGGACACAGTAGTATTATTTGCTTACAGAGGTTTACGTGAAAATATAATTTTTTATGAATTTATAAAAATAAGTAAAACAAAATAGTTCTGGAGCCTCTGTAAAGCTTAGCCTTGCTAATAAAAAATATCTTTGGTGTTAATTTTGAGTATAGATTTCCTCTTAGGTAAGAAACCAGCTAAAACATTCTATGCGAACAGATTATTAAATAAAATCGTTATTTCCGTTTCAGAAAATTAATCATGGTATAAATCCAACTTTAAACTAATACTTACTCAACGTCCTTCGGTGAAACCCGAAATCGGGAACAGATCCGATAGTGGGGGCAACAATAAAGAAAGCAAATGGCTGTATAAAACATAATAACTGTCATGATGTAAAATCCAATTATATAGTACACTGAAGTGACAAAAGTCATGGGATAGCAATATGCAAATTTTCAGATGGCAGTAGCATCGCGTAGAACAGGTATAAATGCGCAGTGCTTTCATTTCTGTTCAAGTTATTCATATGAAGAGGTTTTGACGTGATGATGACCGCACGACAGGAATTAACAGAGTTTGAACGCGGAATGTTAGTTGGAGCTAGACGCATGGGTCATGCCATTTCGGAAATCATTAGGGAATTCAACATTCCCAGATCCACTGTGTCAAGAGTGTGCCGAGAGTATGAAATTTCAGGCATAACACCCCACCATGGACAGCGCAGTGGTCGACCGCCTGCACTTAACGACCGAGACCGGCGACGTCTGCAAAGAGTCGTAAATTCTAACAGACAAGCAACACTGCATCAAATAACCGCAGAAATCAATGTGGGACGTACAAGGGACTTGTCTGTTAGAACTGTGCGGAGAAATTTGGCTTTCTTGGGCTATTCCAGGAGAAGACCGACTCGAGTGCCTTTACTGACAGAACGACATCGCTTGCAGCGACTCTCGTGGGCACGTGAGCATATCGGTTGGTCCCTAGATGAATGGAAAACCGTGGCCTGGTCCGATGAGTCACGATTTCAGTTGGTAAGAGCTGATGGTAGGGTTCGAGTGGGGCGCAGACCCCACGAAGCCATGGACCGAAACTGTCAGCAAGGCACTGTTCAAGCTGGTGGTGGCTCCGTAATGGTGTGGGCTGTTTTTCATGGCATGGACTTGGTCCTCTGGTGCGACTGGACCGAACATTGACTGGAAATGCTTATGTTCAGCTACTTGAGATCACTTGCAGCCATTCATGGACTTCATGTACCCAAACAACGATGGGATTTTTATGGATGACAATGCGCCATGTCACCGGGCCACAACTGTTCGCGATTGGTTTGAAGAACATTCTGGACAATTCCAACGAATGGTCTGGCCACCTAGATCGCCCGACATGAATCCCATCGAGCATTTATGGGACATCATCGAGAGGTCTGTTCGTGCCCAAAATCCTGCGCCATCAACGCTTTCACAATTATGGACGTCTATCGAGACAGCATGGCTCAATATTCCTGCAGAAGACTTCCAATGACTTGTTGAGTCCATGCCACGTCGAGTTGCTGCACTTCGCCGGGCGAAAGGAGGGCCGACACGATATTAAGAGGCATCCCATGACTTTTGTCACTTCAGTGTAATAATCTGAAAACACAAAAATTCTTCATTACATTTTTTCTAAATACTAAGCAGCAATAGACTGCAAAAGCACGATTTCTAATCGTCTGAAAATGTTACGAATCTTAGTTTTGCAGATTTTATTGATTATTGAAATTTGAAAAGAAAATTTCAAAAAAATAGCGTTTAATCAGAAATAAAATTTTCTTTTTACGTCTGTGGACTTCATATTGTCAAGAACAATCTTCCTACATCAAAAGATGGGGAAAGTTTCAGTGACAGTTGCCCAGCATTTGCATTCTCAAGCCTTCCAGCATTCTCAAGAAAGAGCCTGACAGGGTACATGCGGTGCACGTGGTCATAATCGTCATCAATCTCACATGGAATGCTGTGATACATGCTGCCAATAAATGAAAACCTAATCTTACCTTCACGCTATATACATAATCTTACCAATAGAACACATTTTCGGCCGTTAGAATAAGATAATGTTTTGTAACATCCATTGGACAATTATATGGGATTTTTCCGATTTTCCTTTTGATTCAATGAATAAACCATTTGTAGAAATAATTCGCAATTTCCATTTTAAATATGTGGAAAAATAACCTACCTACAGGAGTAAGTATGTCCAGTAAGTATGTTTTTTTTCTCAAAAGAGGCGATTCTGACTCTCCGAATTTGTATAATTCAGGGATGATTTTGAATTGCACTTTATTGTTACTCCGCGTCCGTAGTTCATCTTCAAGCTACACGCACCTCCTGGTTAGTGCTAAGGGAGTAGCATTGGTGCAGGGCTTGCCTTAAGGTTGGGCAAGGTTGCCTTAAAAGGCTGCTTCCCACCGAGGCGGCAGGCGAAGACGCTACTTGCGGCAGGCGAGAAATTTTTTCGACCCCTTCACAGCGAAACTTCAGAAATAACATTACGCCTAGTGAAGTTCCGGTCCGGTTTCAAACCGGTTTCAGGCGAACGTGGTGAGGCTGGTGATTGGTAAAATCTTGTCGCTTAAACGCTTCTCGCCTCGGTGGGCACGAGCCTTAAGGATGGGCAAACTTTTTCGGTCGCGGGACAAAAATCGAAGAAAAACGTTTGGTGGGCCAAGATAAATTTTTCTAAAATTTTAAAAACAATGTACAAGTATTACAATTTAAATATGTTAATGAAATGAATGAAATTGTGATTTCATTTTTTAAAGTTCCTTATATTGAGGTTCGAAGTGAGATGTACTGATTTTAAGGAACAGGGCTAAATGCTCATCTGTCAGTCTACTTTTGAAATAATTCTTTCTAATGTTCATAGTTGAAAACACTTGTTCACATATATATAAGATGAAGCAAACATAGCTCTGATTTTCTGGGAATGAGATATTAAATTTTGGAAACTTTTTATATTGATTTGTAAAACTCTAATTTTGGCATATTTAGAAACAACTACTTGAGATGATTGTTAGATTACAATTTAATTCATTCAACCTGCAAATCTGACCCACTGCTTCACAATTTACGTCAATTTACGTTATTACGTCAATTTACGTTATTACAATTTATGTTATTATTCTAGCATTTCGCACTCCGCAGAACACTGTTTCTCATGGAAGAACGCCACAATGTCGTTTTACAGCTGCCAAACTCGCTCGAAAACACATCCTGCACTAAGCCACCTTACTTTCGTGTAATACAGTACATCAGAGTATTCAGGTTGCACGGACTAAAGAAAATCTCGAAATTGCCTGTGAGTAAGCCCACGAGACCGAATAGTATTTACAAACTTCACGACTGCATCAAGCACGGGCTTTATATTCAATGGAGATTTGCACAGAGCATCTTAGTGTATAACACAATGTAGAAAAACAACACAGTTCCTGGGATAGTTTTGATTAAAGAGCCCAAGAAGTCCAGATTTTTTTCCTGTCATATTTGGCGCTCCATCAGTCGTAATATTGTATTTATTTGTTATAGGCACATTCACATTTAAAAGTCTTTCCTGAAATTCACGAAAAATATCACATTCCGTTGTAGTTCCCTTTAAAGAACGCATGCACGCCAGTTCCTTGGTAATTTCAAAGCTCTCCTCAACACCTCTTAATAAATAATAGTAATTGAGCAGTATCATTTAAACTCAAGAGCCAAAACATTATGACCACCATTATGACCACTATGACCGTTCATTTTGCAATGAACTAGCCTGGATGACGTGGAAGGCACGTGATCAGGTGGAAGTGGTATTTAACTGCTGCTGGAGAGTCTGAAGAATCATTCTTTCACTTACTTCTGTGTGGGATGGGAAAGGCTGCGAATCTAAGCGACTTTGATAGAGGACAGATTGAAATGGCTCGAAGGCTCTGAACAACTATTTCCGAAACTGCACGACTCGTGGGTTGTTCGCGATCTACAGTTGTTGGTACTCATGCAAAGTGGATGAATGACGGTGAAACCAGCAGTAGACGACATGGTGTTGGACATCCACACGCTATCAAAGAAAAAGGTCGTAGGAGACGGTCTCGCATGGTGAAGCAAAACCGGAGTCAGACAGTGGCTCAGCTGACAGCTCAATACAATGCAGGGCCAAGTAGAATAGTATCGGAGCACACTGTTCAGCGGACACTGTTGGATATGGGGCTACGCAGCAAACGTCCCACTCGTGTGCCTTTGCTGACCAAGTGTCATCGCCAACTGCGCCTGCCCTGGGCCCTGGAACATCCTGACTGGTCCATGGATAAGTGGGAGAGAGTTGCCTGGTCAGATGAATCACGGTTTGTCATTCATCACGCCGTCTTCCAGGCGAACAGTTGCTCCCTCAATGTACAGTAGGTCATACACGTCTTGGCGTCACGTTCTCTTGGACGTCTCTGGGACTCGTGGTTGTGCTAGAGCAGACCATGAATGCTACAGGGTATCTGAACATCATTGCGGAACAGTTGCACCCTTACATGGCCTCTGTTTTTCCAGCTGGAAATGGAATGATCCAACAGGACAGCGCCCCTTGTCACAAGGCTGAACTTGTGTTGGAGTGGTTCCAGTAACATGATGCTGAATTCCAGTTAATGTCCTGGCCGCCTAACTGACCGGATTTCAATCCGATAGAACACATTTGGGATGTCCTGGGACGGCAGCTCAGAGTTCAAAGACCGTCAATTCGCAATATCTCGGATTTGCGTGACCGTTGCTGAAACATCTGATACAATCTGTCTCCGGCCATTTACCAAGGACGTGTGACATCCATGCCAAGGCGGGTTGAAGCTGTGTTGCGCGCCAAATGTGAGTCAACTCGTTATTTACAGGTGGTCATAATGTTTTGGCTCTTGAGTGTATATCAGTGCTTTCATCCATAGCTATGGAGCAAAATTTAAATTGGCCAATCTTTGACTCTAATTGTGATGTCAAATTTTTATTGATGGCTTCGATTCTAGAAGTCACCGTTTTTCGAGATAAGCTTGTAGTCTCAAAATTATTTTTCTTGTCTGGACATAAAACATCACAAACTTTGAGCATGGGTTGTCACTGAGAGCTTTATTATTTTCAGCAATATTGTATGCTACAATGTAACTTGCATGTTTAGCTGCTGCTTGGATACTTTTTACCTTCTTGAACAAATTTTGTAGGCCTGATAATTTTTACAAAGACTTTCTGCATTTTGTTTTCTTTCATATTCGGACATTGCTTCGTAAGTGGAATTCTTATGCTTAGATGTTAAATGATGGGAAATATTATATTCTTTCATGACTGCTACAGCTTCATTGCAGATGAGACACACTGGTTAATCTTTTACAACTGTAAAAAAAATATTTCCAGATCCATTCATCATTAAAGCCGAGGCACTCTAAATCAACTTTACGCTCTTTAGTACCTATTTTGGGGTAGAAATATTTTACAAATAAACCAAACAAGCACTAGCTACGCTATACTTTTTATAATTTCACCTTTATTAACAATGATGCTATGTGTCCGCAATCGTTCAGTACTCAATCAATAATATTAGAATTTGCACCAAAAGAAAAAGCCGCTGGTTGGAGCTTAAAATGTGCAGTCTGCCACATGTGAGGTCTAATTTAACTATATTGGATTTCCATATGTCTGCTCCCCGAGAAAGAGATAACACTCGTTGGCGCCAATCTACACTTATAACTAACAAAGAACTTCCGCTTTTTACACTTTACCTATTGAAAGCTGCCTGTGCTTGCTATTTCCGTTTATTTATGTTTTGAAGAACCAAAATAGAGAAAGTAAAAAGAGCATCAGGCCTTTGAAAAAAAGGAAGAAGAAAAATATTTAATCAAAGTAGAAGAGGAGATGGATATATAATATATAAATATATATTTCTTTTAATTGGCCTGCAAATTAAAATTCTATCCACGGGCCGGGTAGAATCTTCCGGCGTGCCGAAGTAGGCCCGTGGGCGTAGTTTGCCCATCCCTGGTCTAAGTGTTTGCCAGCTGAATTAGAAAATATGTATATATGTATGTATGTATACTGTATCTATGTAATGTAAGATACTGCATATATGTAATGTAAGATACTGTATATATGTAATGTAAGATACTGTGATAACTTACATTACAGCTTCTACATTGCTGAGTCAGTAAGCACATTAAAGTAATAAACTACATTTATATTGAAATAGGTCTTGGATAACATTCTTCGCTATAGCCAGGTTTGATCCTAAACAGTTTTCCTATTGTGTAGCACAAAAAATCTTAAAAATTTTTTAAATGCTTCATTCAAACAATGATTGTGTGAATCCAACTACTCCCACTTTCTCTAAAAAGTTACAATTTTGCTATGTTAGTGGTGAATAAATTATATTTTAGCATTGGGAACTTTTCTTAATATATTTTGTTCATATCTAAGGATTTTTAATGTATTTTTTGCAATGCTGTATATATATATTTTTCTACTGCAGCTGGCACACATTTAGACATTTGTCTTTAGACGCTTACCTTAAGCAAGCGCTGCACAGACATTACTCCCTTAGCACTACCCGGGTGGGGCGTGTAGCTTGAGGTTAAGCTACGGGCGCAGAGTAACAATACCCCCGCAACGCTCTACGATCCTGATATACCCAGACCTACGGTTTAAAGCGAAATCCGAACAACTACAAGCATTCATGGCTCCGCCGGGACTCGAATCAGAAACCTGTGGTACCGAGGGCCAGAACGCTAGCCACTCGGCGTATATATTAATTTAAGCCATGAAAAGTTAATGCCTGCTTAAATTAATTCAAAATATTTATATGAAAAAAATGCATTACATATTCTATTCATAATCTTTTAAAGAATACTTACACTCATCCGTAAATGACATGGTCCGATGGATTTTTTTAAATCTTTGTAAGAGAAATGTGCTGTTGAATTGGGCTGAAAAACAGATAATTGTTACACTTCATTCTAAAGTAAGGAATTTTAAAGGGTATTGGAAAGAAGCATTTTAATCTATTTAATACACTTGATAAAAAAATTATTACTGAATTGTAACAACTTTTAGTTACAATTTTAGCCTTCTCAGAAACTTAATATTTGTCTCTAATGAAGTTACTTATTTTTAATCAAATTTTTCTTTTAGGTCCAAGTAAGTGTTTTATGCGTTAATGTTTATTGGATATTTGTTTTCTTTGGAAATGTTAAATATATAAAACTTTTCAGACTTTTCACAGTTCTCCATTTCTTTAAATAATTGCATGTGAGATGGTCCCAGACACCATTCTGGGGATATTTTCATATTATAACGAGGAAATCAAGAAATGTTACCCAAAAAAGCCACCCTCATTCTTAAGTGCCCATTACACATCATATACTGTCATATTCCCGACTCAAAAGCGTAGAAGCGTAAATGCATTCGACAACGAACAGAATATGATCATATTATATAATTTTTTTTGATGATATTCATAAATAAAATAATCGGTAAGTAAATATGGGTAAAAATTGTTTTCATTATTACTTGTCTTCAAGTTTTAAATCAATTTTTATTTTCTCTTTTAAAACCTACATTGAAATATTCTCCGGAAAAAATCATTTTTTCCGTATTTATAACAGCCAGATGTTTTCCTGTTTTAAGTATGAACCCTTCTTCTAATAAATTAAAGCATATTGTTTTGGACAAATTTAATTTATTGTTGTTCTGAATTATAAATAATTTTTGAACATGATTCAGATATAACTGAATGTCTGAGAGAAATATTATTAAATAATCACTAATAATGATAATTTTAATACTTAGTATTGCATTTTGAAAATTAAACATTTTCAGTTAATTAAAGAAATGGGTGTAAAAAAAAGACTGAAAAATCTTTTAAGGAGAAAATATATGAACATTTTTTGATATATGTTAAAACTATCATTAAATAATATCAAGTACTATTTTTATTTTGGACCTATTTAATATTAAAAAATTCACACTTTTATTAAAGAAAACTTGATTTTTATAAAATGTCATTAAGTATACGAGATTTACGATTCTTGAATTTTTATTATAAGGTATAAAATAATATTTATATGGAATAATAAATTTTTACTAAACTTAATATGTTAATATAACACCAACAACATATTAAACATTATATTCTGTGTAGAAACAGTTATAAAAAATTGTGAATATTCTACATTGTAAACGTAAGATTTGCCAGCAATATTTTAGGTGACTGTTATTGTAGGATTTACAGTAACAATATTTCCAAAAATGCATCTCGTATTTACTGGAAAAAAATAATTTTGGTTTTCAAACTTTTTTTAAACAGAATATGAGGATATATCAATCCGAAATTACGGCGTTGTTTAATATGCAATTATTGTTCATCTCGCTATCAACGTTTAATATATTGGTTGTTTTAAAATAGAACAGAAACATGCACACGTCGCTGCCATAATAATTATATTTTTTCAGATGTGTTTAAAACAGCCTATGGTTATCAGGCTGTTAATGAGATGTATTTCAGAACCATGGGTATTTGATTCAAAAGCCGATCTAGGCCCAATGTTCACTTGCGTATGTCGGAGAGGAGAACGATAAATAACAAGTCCAGGGTGATCGAAGAGAATGAAAAGAGGGAGTTGGTTTCGCTACAAACTGTTGAGGCATAAGAGGTTGCAAGACACCTTTAGTGCAGCCTAGGTAATAATATTAATAATGTAATATTTAATTTTCAGAACTAAAGACAGGCACGTCATATCATTTTAAAATAACAATAGATTTAAGAAAACAAAACGAGAAATTTTTTTTTTTTTTTTAATTTTTCGTTTTTATGTAAATTTCTTTTGTATGGTTACTGGTATTTTTTCTATTCTTTTGTATAGTATTTAAATACCTGCTTGAAATTTAAATTGAATTATTAAAATATAATATTCATATTTTATATATATATATATATATATATATATATATATATATATCTGTGTGTGTGTTGTGTGTCACTTTAATTATGAAATAAGCCGTTTATTCAAATATAACACCTATTTCAAGACATTTTTATCTGACTTTCCATATTAATAATTCGATCAAAGAAAAAAAAGAATATTAATTATATTAATTTTGATTAAACAAGTTTGCCTTTATATAAGCAGCAATTTGATATTAATAGCTGTGAGAAACAGTCTATTAGGTATAAAAAAATTGTATTGCATTACTTATCTATTTTATTATAAGCAAGTTGTAAATATTTTGTAGCTGAATTGTATTGTAATAGTAATTTTTAAATGCATTATAAGAGAATTGATTGTCAAAGATATTCAATTTCATAATAATAATATTTGAAAAATATGACAAGGAAAGTATAAAATTTTATATAAAATGCTTGAATTCAAAATATACACACAGAATTTACGCAGATAGATTATGATAGTGTTCGCACTGCTTTATTTTAATATTTAAGCAATACAAAGATAAAACCTCTTTGATAAGTTATTTTACTGTCATCAACAAATTGCAACAACTGCTGATTAATTTTAATCTCCTTCTGATGAAATATTCTAGTATATTCGCAGAAAAATAACAATAAGTATACAAAACATAAGAAAAGCATCAGAATTATTGGTTTTAAATTTAGTTTATTTTCCGAAATGGTTTTATATATAATTCACTTAATTTTACTTATAAATTATGCTAAAATCAGTTGTAAAATATGTGATAAAATGCAAATGTCAATTTAAATCTCAATGATTTTAAATTTAACAATAAACTGTTTACGTGACAGAATTGAGTTTTACTTTCCTTTTTACATTTTCAGAAAATTGAACTAGGTTTAAAACACATGTTTAAATATCTAAATAAAAGAAATAATTATTTTTAAAAAAGTTAGTTTAGTTATTTACTAGTAAGATATTTATAGATATTTCTGTTTGATTTTTTTTTTTTTATCAATTCTGTCAAAAGTAAGCAATAATGAATTGTGCGTCAAGAGAAATTGTGAACAATATGAAAATTCACATATAACATAACTTAATGTTATAAATAAAGATATTGTTGTAACTGGTAATTATCCTGTTGTGTGAGGGTAAGGGGTATTTCCTTTATTTTTTGTATGAATCCAGGAATGGTAGATAACCCATCCCGGTCACACGGTCAGGTCCAAAAGAACCGGTCGGTTTGGTGGGATCCATCCCTTTTTTGGAGTTTTTGCGGGCAGAAAGGAAGACCCGTTGAAAGCAGAGCGAACGATCTACGATAGTGCGTGAGCCTGGTGCACAATTTTTGCTGCGAGAATGGCTCCAGGGATAATTGGTAATGGAGAGTTATGTCCATCTTTGGAATTGTCGGTGAGCATTTTTTTTTTTTTGGTAAAAAGGATATGAGGCTACTGGTACCCCACTGCCCACACACTCAAAGGAATATTTTCGATTGAGGTATGCGTGCGAAATATTATGAATACTTCTCTGTAAACATTTCTCTGTAAACATTTCTCTATAAACATTCTCTATAAAACTTTTTATTTTATTTTATTTATTCTGCCAAATATTAAAAATCCTAAATTTTATTGTAATAGTATTTATTCGTATTCATTAAAGGGTAAAAGTAAATTAGTTGTTTGTCCTAGTATTTATTTTAATTGCTTTTTATTAATGTTAATTCATTTGGCCGTCCTACGAGTATACGTAGACCAACGGCCCCATTTCTATGTCGGTATATTAACATAGAAAAGTGGCGAGCCAGCCAGGATTTTTGAATTTGGTTTTTCTGTATAGAGAAGTAATCATATGTATTGATAGTTTGTATATGCGTTAATATAAGAAAATGAT
Source organism: Caerostris darwini (assembly GCA_021605075.1). Classification (NCBI taxonomy): domain Eukaryota; kingdom Metazoa; phylum Arthropoda; class Arachnida; order Araneae; family Araneidae; genus Caerostris; species Caerostris darwini. Next base: position 121,211 of record BPLQ01015435.1, read on the forward strand.
TAGTGCGTATTAATAATTTTAAATGTTTTTATTTTCTTATGTATATTAATGATCTTATCTATATTAGTTGAATGAATTTATTTATTGTAATAAGTTGAATTTGTATTCTGCGATTATTAAATTGAGATTTTGAATATAATTTCTTTTATAAGATAAAAAGATGAGTCTTGCAATATCAATAAGAAAACGTGCCACGGCGCGTAGTAGTTTCACGAGAACTGCTAATGTGCTGAAAGAGGAACTAAATAAAGTTGAGCCTGATAAATCCGTTTTAGAAGATAAATTCATTAAATTACAAACTGTGAATACCGAGTTAAAGAGTTATGATTCGGTAATATTAGATTTAATGATAGCAGCTGAGATCACGGACGATGATTTAAATAACGAAGTAATAAGTTGCGAGCAATATTTGGATGAATTTATTAGTTTAAGTCGTCGGATAAAGGAAAAAACGGATAATTCGGACGTAAATATTAGTATGAGATCAAAACCTGATAGCAGTATAAGTGCGTGCAATGATAAACGCTACAAATTGCCTAAAATTCAAATTAAAAATTTGATGGGTACCTATTGAGTTATCTTTCGTTCTGGGGTCAATTTAAAAGATTCACGAGGACAAGAATCTGGATGATGTGGATAAATTTCATTATTTAGCACAGTCAATGTTACCAGGGACTCGAGCTTATGAGCTAATTGAGAGCTATCCGTTGACTTCGGAAAACTATCCGAAGGTCATTTCTGCGTTTACGGAGCGTTTTGGTAATCAGGAAATTTTAACAGAAATATACGTGAGAGAATTGCTAAAAAATTAATTATCCAAAACAAAATCGAGTCCCATGTTAGAGCTCTTGAGTCTTTAGGGAGTAAATGAAAACTCCAATGCTGCATGGTTATTTCCCATGGTGGAATCATGTTTATCAGCTGAGTTGATTAGGTATGGCAAAGAAGTTTATTATTTAATGCTGAGGGTCCACGTCTCTCAAACCTCTTAGAATTTTTGAAAAGAAGAAGTTGAAGGGAACAGAGAGTAAAAAACTCGTCAGGTCAGGGTTTGACATTTCTCTTTTTCCTCGCGTGAAGAGCACCCCAAGGGAGTGTAAATTAAAAAATAAAAAACTTTTTCATGAGCGCTGCCAGTTTGGTAGCAACCAAGGAAAGAAATTGCGTTTTCTGCGAAAAAAAGTCATGAGAGTAAAGAGTGTTTTTCAGCTCGGTCATGGACCCCAAAGGATAGATTAGACAAATTAAGGAATTAAAGTGCTGTCTCCGATGTTTGAAGCCTGGACATTTTGCGAGAGATTGTAAACAATTTGTTCAATGCCATCTGTGCAAACGATCTCACCCTATAATTTTATGTCCCGAGATTCAGGGAAATAGGGTGTGAGAGTGTAGCGGGTACAAAAGGGTCTACTACGGTAGTTACTATGTCTACTCCTTCATGTATGAGAGAAGTACTTATGACATTAATGGTTGAGGTAGTGTCAGGGAACATGACGAAAAAGGTAAGGTGTCTTTTGATTGTGGTTCCTTTCAGAGGTCGTATATTCTTAAAGATCTGCATGTTTTCTGAAGCCTTACATTTAAAAAGCTTTTCGTCTGAGAAATTAACTCACCCCCTGTTTGGGGGAGCAAGAGCTGAATCTAAAAATCACAAACGATATTCTTATGAGATTGAGACCTGTAGGGAGAAGCACTGGATATCAGTTTGGACTTTCTGATCAGGATATTATTTGTGGAGCAATACCATCGTATCCCTAAAGGCCCCCTTTATTGAAGGAATTAAAAGGGCATAGAATTTGGATTTCGGATATGGGGGACGACTATCCGGGAAATAGAACTTTTGATAGGCAGCGATATTTATGGACAAATTTACGGGGTGAAGGCATCTCAGCTTAATGAGGGTCTGAATGCACATTAATACTAAATTGGGATGGACTTGTGTGGGGAACGAAAGGAACTAAATGTTAAAAATTCTAGAGGGGGCCCAGTCTATGTTAATAACTAATTCCATATTCAAAGTATGAAAGTTTCTGATATGTGGGATTTGGAAAGAATTGGTATTACAGATGAAGTGCAGACCTTTTCCGAAGCAGATCAGTTAGTTCAGGAACAATTTTTGAAGGGGCTTAGTAGATACGAAGATGGTAGATATTGTGTAAGTTTACTGTGGGTTCAAACATTTCTCTCCAAACATTGCCTCTAATCGGCATATTGTAGAAAAAAGGCTATTTGCCACTACAAGGAAATTAAAGAAATTGATAACTTTGACGAGTATGATAAGATATTTAATGAGTGGTTGTCGGAAGATGTTGTGGAAATAATTCCAGAATCGGAAAAAGAGTGAAAAGGGGCATTATTTATCACATCATCCAGTTTTCAAAGTAGATAGTTTAACTAGTAAAATTAGGCCCGTATTTGATGCCTTGTGCAACCGGATAATTGATAAATGATTGTTTGATAAAAGGTCCAAATCTCGTAGAAGAAATTCCTGCGATCTTACTGCGATTTAGGGAAAAGGCGATTGGCGTAACGTCCGATATTAGGCGAGCTTTTTTACAGATTGGCATAAGTCGACAAGATCAAAATTACCTAAAATTTCTTTGGTGGGAAAAAACAACAAAATCAGAAGAATTCGTCATAAAAGGGTTGTTTTTGGTGTTACCAGTAGCCCATATCTGTTGGCAGCAGTGATTTCATTCCATCTTAAAAATGTACATGCGAAGTTTGAAGTTGTGGCAGATAAGCTGTTAAATGCATTTTATGTCGACAACTGCGTCACTTCAGTTGATACGAATGTAGAGCTAGAAGTATTTATACAACAAGCAACTGCCATTATGGCGGACGCCAAAAATGGAACTGCGTATGTGGACTTTTGTCCAGAGCAAGAACTATCGTTACAGAATGTTGAACCTATATCTCCAGTTTTAGGTCTTCAATGGGACCGTATAGAAGATAGCTTATTTATACCATTCAAGTCTGAGCCAATAGCAGACTTATCGAAAAAAAAACTACTATCGATAGTACATTCCGTATTTGATACTTTGGGCTTCGTCGTGCCAGCAATGGTACCTGCGAAATTAATACTCCAGGAAGCCTGGGCAACTGAAGCAAATTGGGACTTATCTTTGCCAGATGAACTACAATCTAGATTCTCAACATGGTATCGCGGACTGTCTTGTATTTCCCAGCTTAAATTGGAACGGCGTATAGGTTATGGAAAAAGAGACTCCTGGTCATTACATATTTTTTGGGATGCCAGTAAAAATGCTTACGCCACTGTTATATTTTTAAGAAGTGAAAGAAGTGGTCAGGTTTATGTGAAATTTGTTGCTGCAAAATCACGGATATCTCCATTAAAGAAGGTGACTATTCTACGCTTGGAGTTATTAGCGTGTGTTTTAGGCTCACGCCTAGCTAAATACGTTGTTACTGCTTTATCTTTGAGAGAAGTCCCAACCTACTACTGGACTGATGCAACAGTAGCTCTTTGCTGGATTCAACGAGAAGAAAACTGGGGAGTGTTCGTAAATAATAGAGTTAGAGAGATTCGAAGTCTGTCTAAGAAGGAATACTGGAGACACATCCCAGGGAAATTAAATCCAGCAGACATAGCATCACGCGGCTGTACACTCCAACATCTGTTGCAGTACGGTAGGGGCCTGAATTTTTGAAAGCTTTCCCGGAGGCATGGCCAAAGTCTGAATTTTCGCCAAACGAAGAATTAATTGCAGCAGAGATGAAAAAGAAAATAATTGTTGACTTGAGTGTAAAAATAGAGAAGCCCGAGAGGTTCGAACGTTTATCCAGTTTTTCTAAGATTGTGAGAGTTTTTTGCTGGATGATGCGTTTTGTAAATAAATTGAGAAAAAAGCCTTCTTATGGTACTAAAACCCTAACAGTTGAAGAAAAAGCTAAGGCTGAGATCATTCTGTGGAGTATAGAGCAGAAAAAGCGTTTTCATGAGAAAGAAAATTCTGTGCATGGTCTGCAAGTGGTGCGAGGTGATGACGAGGTTCTTCGTGTTAAAACTAGGATCATTGAACGAGATGATGATCTGTCCATTTTATATCCAATGCTACTTCCGTCCAAACACTACTTAACTGAGTGCTTGATAAGAGAATATCATTTAAAGTACTGTCATGCAGGTGTGCAGATATTGGCAGCCAAATTAAGACTGCAATACTGGATTTTTTCTGCCAAGAGAAATATAAGATCTTGCGTATCACGTTGTGTTGTATGCAAAAGATTCACTGCAAAAGCGTTGACTATTCCACCTATACAGTTGCCTCTTGACCGAGTAAGAGAATCGGCAATCTTTGAGATAACGGGTATAGATCTTTGTGGTCCTTTACTTCTTAAACCGAGGGGGAAAGCCTGGATTGTGTTATTTACTTGCGCAGTGTACAGGGCAATTCATCTTGAACCTCTTACGTCACTCAGCACAGAATCTTTCATGCAAACCTTGAGAAGATTTATTGCACGGCGAGGCCGTCCATCAACGATGTACACGGACAATGCTACAAACTTTAGAGGAACGGACAATGCCTTGAAGAAAATTGATTGGCAGAAAATATCGGAAAACGAAAGTTATCCGATCAAGTGGAAGTTCAATCCCCCTACTGCTGCTTGGTGGGGGGGATGGTGGGAGCGGCTTATTCGTTCAGTCAAGAGCCTGCTCGTGCGCATTCTAGGAAGATCATCAGTAAATTTTGAAGAGCTTCTAACGATACTTTGTGATCTTGAAGCATCAATAAACAGCCGCCCGTTGACTTATATCTCGGACGATTCAGATGAGCTCATTCCTTTGACTCCTTCCTTGTTTTTGCAAGACATAAAACAAGTGGGGTACCTGATTTAGATTCAGTCGACTCCAACAAACTGAATGTGCGCGTGAATCACTGCAACACTTTGCGTCGAGAACTGAGAAGTCGTTTCCGTAAGGAATACTTAAGCCAACTTGTGCAGAAGGCCAAAGCCACGTGCCAAGAACTTATAGTCGGGGACATTGTTCGCATCGAACTGGAAAACAAAAAACGTGTCATGTGGCCTATGGGCCGAATTGAGAAAATCTACAGCAGTAGAGATGGTGCGTCCAGGGTAGTACAGGTGAGAACGAGTAGTGGTTGCTTGACGCGACCAATTCAAAAACTTTAGCCGTTGGAGGTGTCAACTTCTGGAGATCCTGTACTCACCCGGACAACTGAAAACAGGTCCAGATATGGACGACTGTTTATATCAACTAAGAAATAATGTTTGAGACTGTAAATAGAAAGGCTATTATTTTTTTGAATTAGTATTTGAAATTGTAATTCTCATGATGTAACATTTATATGCTGTAATTTTATTTAGTTCACAGTATTTCGTTTTTATGTGTTCATATTTGTCAAGCAGTGTTCAATTTAATTTTTATTTTTTTATGTGTAATTTTATGGATGTGTATACCCATAGCAAAATAGGTCTAAGAAAATTTAGAGTTTAATTTTTGGCTCCCGCCTAAATTAAAGGTGGGAGGATGTTGTAACTGCTAATTATCCTGTTGTGTGAGGGTAAGGGGTATTTCCTTTATTTTTTGTATGAATCCAGGAATGGTAGATAACCCATCCCGGTCACACGGTCAGGTCCAAAAGAACCGGTCGGTTTGGTGGGATCCAGCCCTTTTTTGGAGTTTTTGCGGGCAGAAAGGAAGACCCGTTGAAAGCAGAGCGAACGATCTACAATAGTGCGCGAGCCTGGTGCACAATTTTGGCTGCGAGAATAGCTCCAGGGATAATTTAAGATATAGCTATGTCCATCTTTGGAATTTGCTTTGGGCATTATTTTTGGTAAAAAGGATATGAGGCTACTGGTACCCCACTGCCCACACACTCAAAGGAATATTTTCGATTGAGGTATGCGTGCGAAATATTATGAATACTTCTCTGTAAACATTTCTCTATAAACATTCTCCATAAAACTTTTTTATTTTATTTATTCTGCCAAATATTAAAAATCCTAAATTTTATTGTAATAGTATTTATTCGTATTCATTAAAGGATAAAAGTAAATTAGTTGTTTGTCCTAGTATTTATTTTAATTGCTTTTTATTAATGTTAATTCATTTGGCCGTCCTACGAGTATACGTAGACCAACGGCCCCATTTCTATGTCGGTATATTAACAAATAGTATTCGACGAATGTGCAAAATTGTATAGTATCTGTATCTTTAATAAATAAATTTATAGCGACCAGATATTTTACTTCCAAATCCAAGAAACTCAACAAGGAACCAAATAGGTAGCTAATCTTCACTTAGGTCTGTTTAAAATATTAGTTTAATTCGCAAATAGGCTTTTATGTGGTCTTCCTAATACATTTTAACCATCAAAATTTTCAAAGAACATTTATCAAATAGAGGTCATTTAAAATAAAGACTAATAGAAACTTACTTTCATGACGATTTTTTGGATATCAATATTCATATAAACAATTTCCCAAAAAGCAATATTTCTTTACAAAAGTAAAAAAACAAAAAAAAATCTATTTTAAAGTCAGTAGTCTTGAAATTGTGATTTCAAATATCAGCATTAAGATATATAGTAACATCATTACTCAACAGATTTTCTTCCATTATGCTAATTATTTTGTTTAAAATATTCCAGAAGTGGACAATAAATTACCACATTTTGAAAATTAAGCTAACAAATATCTTCCAATCTAGACGATGTTATGCATGTCACGGTAAATGTGATTAATCATGTGATTATAAATAATCGCAGATCAACGACACTCACTGTAACGTGTACAGTCCCATGGTTGAGTCAAGAGACTCGAATTTTCCTATAAAATTTGGTGCACTGTTGAAATGTTATTTATTCGGAGCGCTTTTGAACTTAAGAATTCGGGGTTCTTCTACACTGTTAAAATACGTCTCAAGATTTGTTTTCACTGGGCTGGATTTATCTTTGAAGCAGAAATAACATAATTTATAATTTTTTTTTAGATTATGCCTGCCTTGATAAAACAATTGTTCTGTACTTATTTTTCTATGCAATTTTTTTCTTACGCTAATTTTGTACGCATTATGTGTATTTTCTTTTTGATGTGATTGTGGTAGGTTTGCATTTCGCAGTTGATAAAGAGCTTAAATGGCAGGGATTTTTAATGAGTTTCTGTTTCATCACTGCAGTGTATGCTCACTTCGGATCTTAAATGAATACTTTTGTAATTTTCTATTTTTGATATTTCTTGTTCTTTATTTATTTCTATGGTACTAACAATGAATCACATAAAAACGTATGCGTAGCAAATGCTGTTATTGCTTTGTAATATAAACGTAGCCTGTCTAAAAATTATTCCTTTCATTCTGTTAGAGAATTTGGCAATTTGGCATTTTTTTTCATGGCAATTATTAATAAATAAATAAATATTTAAGCCCAGAGATCATAGAAAATGTATATATTATATTTATATATGTATATATACACTCATGTCCATAAATTAAGGATAATTCAGAATCACACAGAAATTGAACTCTAAAATAAAAATTTCACCTGCAGAATTATCACACACATCTTGAAGAAGAATATGCAAATTACAGGAAACCACCAGATGGCGCGGATAGTACGTCACAATGACGAGAGTGTAAGAGAGGGGTATATAAGGAATGGTGGCAAAGCAGTAAAATTGTTCACAAGCTCTTTAAAAGCCTTTCAATGCAATGACCGCATAGTTATGGCACGAAGGAAGCCTTTGGATGATTTTTTACGTGGTAGAATTATCGGGCGACTGGAATGTGGACGTACCCAGCTGAAAGTATCCAAGGAACTTGGAATCGCCCAGAGTGTCATCTCCAGGCTTTGGCAACGATTCCAAGATGATGGTAATGGGAGTAGATGTTACAGCACAGGTTGCCCCCGAGTTACAACGCCGTATGAGGACGGGTATTTAGCAGTTACTGCCAAAAGAAACAAACGGAGCACAACATCAGACCTGTCTCGTCAGCTCTCTTCAGCTACCGGTACGACAGTTTCAAGGCAGACCGTGTACAGACGCTTAGGGCACATTGGTCTATATGCTCGTAAACCTGTCAGATGTGTTCCACTTACCGCAACTCACTGTTGCCAGCGATTAACCTGGTGTAGAGAGCATGCATTGTGGACACCACAACAGTGGTCTTGTGTGATGTTTTCCGACGAGTCCAGGTTTAGTTTGCAGTCTGATTCTCGCCGGACTTTCATATGGAGAGCGCCAGGTACCCAGGTGCTGCAAGAGAACAGCATTGAACGACATCGTTACGGTGGTGCAGGATGGCTCGTTTGGGGAGGAATTATTCTTGGTTCCAGAACTGACCTGCATGTTCAGAGTGTAACGATGACAGGTCACATCTATCGGGATGTCATTCTGGACAACATGTGCGTTTGTTTCGGGGCGGCATGGGTGCTGAAGTTCTGTTTATGGATGACAACGCCCGTCCTCACCGTGCAAACATTGTAGACGAATGCCTTCAATTGTTCACCCGTATGGATTGGCCAGCATACTCACCGGACTTGAATCCAATTGGAGCATGTGTGGGATGTGCTTGGCCGACGAATTGCAGCCCGTCAACCCCGTCCCACCTGTCAACCGGAACTTCGGAGGGCATTGCTTGATGAGTGGTGTAATATTCCCCAATATCAGATTGATAATTTGATACTCAGCATGCCTAGGCGTTGTAAGGCCTGTATTGCGTCGTCCGGGAGACATACTCCATATTAACCATCGTACTAACCATGTTATACTGTTTTTTGTAAATAGGTTCTTTTTTGAAATTTGCTCCAGGGAGTAAAAATCGCAATTTTTATTAATTATGTCAAACATATAGCATCTTTTTTTGCTCTTTACCTTTTGTGTAATAAATAGACTTTACAAATAAGTCAAATTTGTTTTGCTTCTGTCTCTTCCTTTGCCTGAACTTCATTATCCTTAATTTATGGACATGAGTGTATATATATTCCTCAAAATATTGGAAATCTTAAATCGTTTCATATTTGATCATTTAAATGTATGTAATCGTCAACAAAAAAGTCATGAAATTTTTTGATTGTCACGTAAATCTTGAAATATCAATATATTATATAATCTAAGAAATTTCGTATTTATCAGATAATTTATTCCAAACAGGATTTTGAGTTTTATGTTGTAAATTTTAATTTTTTCTGAAAAATTAATGAATTGTAAAAACGCTTCAAACTGTAAATAACGAATTGGAGCTTTCCTTAGTTTTATTTTACATAATATTTTTAACGATGGTGGAATTTATTTCTATACAGTAATTAATATTTGTTTTAGGTATAAAAGTTTTCTTATTTCACTCAAATAAATTATTTATACTTTTTTTAAATAAAGAATCAATATGTTACCATAATGTCGAAAATATATGCGAAGTTTCCTCGTTTCTTTTTAGGTATGTAATGAAAAATAATCGTGGTTTTGTTTTCAATGAAAATTGAATTATCAATTGAAAAATTCAACAAACCTATCAAATCCTTTTAGGAGTTTATTTGATCACGAATGAGAAACTGAAAACTTTGATGTGAAATTTATATAGATTGTAATTTGTTTTTATTTTTCAGGAACACTACAGGATAGATCTGCCAGCTGCCTGGATCACAATATGAATCGACGACAGTGGAAATGATTATGAATGTGGTGAACGAGACCTTACCATTTAATCACGTTACAACAGTAATCCCAGCTTTACTTGAAAGCCTTTCTGTTCAATTCAATATTCAATTTCTTTCAATTCAATATTTCCTCCAGCAAAAATTTATTATTATGCGAAATACAAACTTTTTGATACTTTATGTAAAGCAAGCAATTTGTTTGTAGCATTTAGGATATTGAAATATATGCTAAGAATTTTATTGCTTGTTTTATTTCCGAAATTCAATTTGTACATCGAACATTTCTTGTCAATGCTTCTAATCTAGCAATTGTTCATTTGAATACACAGTGGAATATATATCACATTTTCATGTAATAATGAATATAAACAATCAATATAATCTTGAATTTCATTTTCTAACCGTGATACAAAAGATAAAAAAAAATTCTAAATTATTTAATGGAAAGAATAATCAAACTTAACTGTAAAAAAATTCCACTTTGGAAGTGAAGAATCATATTATTTTCCATTTTACATCTTGTTATTTCATATAACATTTAAGAATTAATTTTTGTATATAGCAGCTGCTAGGAGATTTCTTTGTGCCAAATTTTTGCTTCTTCTTAATTTCTTTCTAAATGTGAAGGAAGTTTTCCACTTATCTTGTATGGTGTGTTTATTAAAATTAAATTGTATTAGATTGGAATTTAAGATATTGTGGTGATCCTAAATTTTGACGTTTAATAAATATATGAACAAATAAAACGCAATTACATGTTATATACAAATAATAAATCAGAATAGAATATATATATATATATATATATATATAATTTTTAAAAAGGGGTCTTTTGAATTGGAAACAATATAATGAAAGTTTAAAAAAATATTATTTAGGTATCATTATTTGTAGTAATTAATTGTTGCAATATCATTAAATTTAGGTATCTTTAATTAGTATTAAATTGGAATTTAAGATATTGTGTTGATCCTAAACTTTGACTTCTAATAAATATATGAATTAGCAAAATGCAATTGCATATTCTATTCATATAACAAATAAGAACAACATATATATATATAAATATATATTATTTAAAAATGATTATTTTGAATTGAAAATAATGCATTAAAGATTGAAATATATAATTTAAGTATCCTTTGAAATGAGATCGAATTCACAACAAAAAAGTCATCTTTCATCAATATTACAATGAGAATATTTTAAAACATTCACCAAAATCTAACATTAAATAGAGAATGAAATTTATCGTAATTCACGAAATGTGACAATTTTATACGTCAAATCTTAAGGGTCAACCCTTTCTTTAAAGACACTAAAATAAAATCTTATTTTAATAAATAAGAATGAACTGATAGACTGAATGAATTTCGCATACTTAACAAAATTAAAACTTTGCTTTCAATTTAATTCACTCATTAAAATTTTTAATATTTAGTTCTTCGTTAAATTCTTCAGAATAAATATTTTATTTTTATTTAATTATATTTCCTTCTTATTAGAATTCTGTTTTTAATTTTTAATTATACCTCAGAGAAAAATTCGATTTACTTAATGATCACGAAAAGATTTTATATTTTAATGACTTCAAACTACGTTCAATATGAAATCTCACTTCCTCAATGTGTAAAATGGTTTATTTTTAATGATTTTTATAGAATATACTGAAATACAAATTTCGAAACAGTAATTTTTTAATAAAATCTACTGTTTTGATTTAAATGTGAAAAAAATCAAGTTGTTTTTGTTATTTTAGAGGGTGGTTATGATCGAAGCGGTTTTCATTTCGTTAAAAATATCAAGAAATTAAATGTTCGAAATGAAATAGAGATATACTAATTCAATAAAAAAGTGCTTGAACTTTGTAGAAATGAAACTCTTTAAGTGTAAATCTAAATATTTCATACTGGCTTTTTGAGTGATACATTGCATTCATTTTGTAAATATTTAACAAAATGCAGAGAGATTATTCAAGTAAGATATTCTATAATTGAACAAAATTTGACGCAGAATTCTATACTACTCAATTATATTATTGCTGCATAAAACGGGCTTTAAAATCTATCATTTCTTCTTCTATAACAGTATTGAAGAAATTATCCTAATATGAAATCCATTTAGCGTAATTTGTTTTCTACATTTTTGTTTAGAAGTATTGTGTATATTGTATTTGATATACCACATATAGAATTGTATATATTGTATTTGGTTCTGATTCATATCCTATTTTTGTCCAAGTCTCTTTGACTGTAACAGAAAATATCGCCATGATTAATTACAGTGAACAAATCATAATAGAAACAACAACTTTTCTTTTAAATTTATATTCGTCACATTTGGGACAGAAATCCATTGAGATAAGTGACAGTTATTCATAGGAAATTCATCAAAATCCAAAGACTTCCATGCTTAAAACTCTAACAACCATTACAAACATTTACTTCAAGAATTTTTAATTATTTTAAAACAAAATTTGGATTACAATATTTTTTCCAAAAATATTTATTAATTTTTGTAATCATTGTTATAGAGAATTTATTAAAAGTAATTTAAAAATTATTTAATGATAATGCTTTTTTTTAAATTTAAACTTATATAAAAGATTTATTCATTTAATTAAATCACCTTGTATTTTTATGAGCATAAGATACATAAAAATTTATTTCATTTAAAACATTTGATAGTTTCAAATATTAAATACAGTTATAGTACGACATAGCATTAATAACGAAATATTATTTACGAAATATTATTATTACAGGAAAATATTAATTTTATCTTTATTTTTACTTAATAATTAACAAATTTTTTATTATTATTTAACTTGCAGAGGAATATTTTTTTGCCTTTTATAAATGATATGTTTAGCTATCCATTTATTAGCATTATTCAAATCTTCATGTCAAAAATTAGCATTCATTATAGATTTAAAAAATACTACATAAAATTAAATGTATTCCTTGTTTAGTAAGAGTAGCAATTTTGATAAATGTATTCCTTGTTAAGTAACATAGCAATTTTGATAAATTTTACGGACTGATTTTCATATATGTTGAATATTTTACAAAACAAATAGTTTTAGGTTATTTCTGAATTTTTTTCATTCCTTCTTCAATGATTTACAAAAATATCAGCAAAACAATTGCATTCTATACTTTAAAAAATTAATTCAAGAAACCTCTGCTAGCTATAACATTGACATGTACTTAATAACAAGTATTTAATCTTGTTTATTCTAAGTTCTACATTATAAGTTCATCAATGTTGATCATGGCCTCTAATTTAACAGCTGAATATGAGTTTTCTGCAAGAATCTCGCAGAAAAGTTTGGAAAAAAAAACGATTATAATAAGAAAGTATACCAGATAATCATCGGTACTTTTAAAATCTTGGATTTCTAATTATTATCGAAAGTGAGAGAAAAAAAAAAAAATACATAAATACTCATTAAACATAATACGAACGAGAAACACTTTTCTTCTCTTCATCCCGAAGAATGCTTGCCAATCCGAATGTTGGAAGGTATTTCAGTAGAAGTTTCTATGTGTGGAGGTCATTTATGTTGCATTTTGTGATTTCGTTGGCATGCGTAAAAGAAAAAAAAAAATATTTTTACACCAGGAGCAACAATAATATTTTTATTCATGCAGCATTTTATTTTGACAGTAATAAAAATTTATAGGCATTTGAATTATACATATAATTTATATAGTAATTTTAAATTTACTCCATTTTAATTTATCACTATATATTCAGAAATTTATAAAGAAACGAAAGCAAATTTTAACTAAAGTAGTTTCAGAAACTCATTTTATTGCTGATTTTATATCAGGAATTGCAGTTTTATTTTATTAGTAAAAAAATTAACCAGAATTTTCCCATTAATCTAGTTACCCATCAAATGAAACAATAATGAATGTAGAAAAAAAATGTGAATTTTTTAATGTCATAATTTCTTAAGTTATGAGAAATACAAACACGAACAAAAATCTCTTTCTTTATGGTATATACGTAAAAAAATTTTGAAATTGAATCTTTTAATTATTATTATTGTTGTTATTTGTAATTTATTATTAACTTACAATGGGATTTAATTTTTTCAACTAAATTCATTTAATTATGATATCATTCATATTAATAATTTTCAGTCAATATTTTGTGTTTAAGCGAAATAAGAAACTATTTCAAAAGTCTATGGGTTTTTTTGGTGTGATTGCCATTTTTTTTTGTATGATAACCCTTATCGAACCTCGCAGAGTGCTTTAACAACACTCAACTAACAATATTCAAAGAAGCCCTAATATCAAACGCTGTGTATAAAATACACGTAAATCTAATACAAACACAGAAAAAAATATATAAATTGCAAATGATTATTATTACTTTTTATACTTATGTTATTATTCAAAAGTAATAGCTAGACATGATAGATCATAATTGAATGATTTTTCTTATTTTCTCAATGCGAATTCATGCTTCGCTTATGAACAGCATTTAAATGTGTAGCGCCCAGCATATTAGCTTACTTAGCCTACAATTAAAGGAGAGAAAACAACTGTATGGGCAATTATTTTAGAGAATAAAAAGTACCTCGGACCATTTATATCAATATATATATATATCACAAAAGGATAGCGTACCAAAAAAAGAAAAAATTCTTCGCTCTATTTGCGATTTTGTCGCACATGAAAAGTTAAATCTGCATGGAGGGAGAAAACAAAATCGCCGAAATCGGATCAGCGTTGGCTATGTGTACCTTCCTGTAATCCTGAGAAAATGAACGTGCAGTCATCTCTTTTTAGTTCCATGCGTTATCATTCAAATGGAAAACAGATTGGGGAGGGAAGTTATTTAAAGGTTGTGGTAATTTCACGACCCCATGAAAAGGATTGACTGAAACTGACTGAAATTGACTGAATTGGCATCAAGTAAAGTTTGATTTACAGAACCAGAGAGGGCCCTTTGTTCCAGGATTTTATCGGGACATTTTAAGCCCCACAGAGCTCCTGAATGAAAATCCTCTTCTCTCAAAAGATTGTGAAGGGCGGAAAAGTGAGGAGGGGGATTTGTTTGGATTTTGGAATAAACTGCAAAGAAGGAACAGGCATTAATTCAATAACAGGCAGATGCGTAATAGTTTACTATTTTTATTCCCTTAACGAATGTTAAAAATAGAGGCTTCAAGGTTATGTAAAAAAATGTGTTTTATTGCCATGCTAACGACAATTTAAATAGCTAGACAGAGGCGTAAAGCGATCTTATTTATATGGAAAACCCAAATAGATGTAAATTACGGCTCTGACTCTTATTTAGTAGTACAAACAATAGATCCAAGAGAAAGCAATAAAAGTTCCTTCACACCGAGGCGTGAGATGTTGAAACTGAAGCGTTGACCAATCACTAGCCTCACAGCGTTCGCCTGAAACCCACCGTTCCTAGTTGCCCAAACTCTCAAATCTCAAATGCTTGCCGCGTCATGCGACTTGGATTGAGCTTATAAGGTTCGAATATATTTTACCGCTGTTTTACTTACGGCTTGCCCTATTCTCGAGAGCCTTCCGGCAGGGCGTTTAATAATTCTGATTACGGCTTGCCCTTTGGTAGCTGTGCAACCTTTTTTTCATTCTCATGTCTGTTCTCTGTGAAAATGTCTCTGCCTTTTGATGAAATTTTAATAAATATAAATAAAGTAAAAAAATATCCTCATCTATGTGATTTGAGTAATATTAAGCATAAAAGTAAATGTATGATGGAAGAAGAGAAGAATAGAACTATATGATAGATTCTTGGAAAAGGGGTGTAGCATCAATGACATGGATGAGGTTGGACATCTCATGAAGTTTTTTACGGGGTGCATAAAGAAATAAACTGCTGCCAAGAAATATGAAACCATAGAGGCAATTACAAATATTATAAACAAAATGAATAAAGAGATTCTGTAATAAAATGTTTTATATTTAATTGTAAGTATACAAATATAAGTTGATATAGAAATATGAATAAACATTGTTTTATTTTTAAAAATTACTCCTTAAATTAAAGAATTTTATTTTGAAAATGCAAAATTTTTTTAATTTAAAATTCTAATAAAAAAAGTCTTGCTTATTTAAAAGGAAAAATATTTTCGATATGAATAAGTTTAAAATTTATACAGCTGGATAGTTATATCAATATTAATAACCAAACATTGAAGAAAAACTTTAGATGTTTATTGAAAGTATTACCATATGTTCACAGAAGTAACTATCTTAATAAAATTAGTTTATAACATAAATTAACATTAAACCAAAGAAATATTATTCTATTACCACAATTTTTTTTAAAAACATTCATGTTAAATATTTAAATTATTTTTAACAGAGTTAAACTGAAAGTTTCTTTTATGAATGAAATCAAATTTAGTTCTTTGATAAGATATGAACATTTCCTTTTTTATCTTATCAATTTAATTAAAATATTAATCATATTAATTGATTTTAATTATTTATCAAAAAATTTCAAAATTTACAAGAGCATAAAATATTTTATGCATTTTAGGTATATTGCATAAATTGTCTAGCAAATATTATCTATATAATTTTATTTCAATTTTGTTCTAAAAATAATACATTCATTTCTGTCTTATAAATGTCTTGGCATAAATGGAATACAAGAGGGAGGGGAAATCAGATCAAAGAAGGTATGAACCATAATATTTCATATTTTAAAAAAATAATTTAAACAAAAAATTTGGTATAAATTGATATTTTTATTTGATTCTTATATAAAGCTAACATCTAATAACGAAATTAGATTATATATATTTAGAAGCAGTAAACAATTAATGAATTCAACAAAAAAAAAAAAAAAAGAATTAATCCATTATAGATTAGATCCATTTTAATAATCGGTCATCTCGGTTAGGTTGATCGAATCTCGAATCGTAAGCGAGCCAAATAAGAAGTGATTTTTCACAGGTTCAAAGTAAACAATCGAAATTGCCATCCAGTAGAAATAACTGGAACTTCACTAGGTGTAAATCGATTTCTGACGCTCCGGTGTGAACGGGTTTTAAAAATATTTCTCTCCTGCCGCTTGACGCATCGCCGCCTCATGCCTCGGTATGAGGAAGCCTTAAGGACATGAATGCGAAAATAATGATAGTTCTCTTCCATAATCATACAAAGTATTATAATAAGAACTTTGAATTACTAAGATTTCAATAAGTGCGTTTTATTTAATCTTGTAAATCATTCTTATTAAAATTTTCATATGTGACGCATTGAAATTCGTAAGCAAATTTCAACTTTTCTTTACATATTTATTTTGATGACTAGTATATCTAGAAATATAATATAAAAAGCCTTCTCATTGGAAACAATTTATTTATTACAAAGTGAAAACGCATTTGAAAGTAAAGCTTATTCTTTCTTCACTTTTGTAAACATTTCGATTATTAAGGTTTTATGATTTTTAAATTAAACATTTAAGTTAATGAAGTAGGTGTTAGGCTGAAAAAAGTAAATTTTAATGTCCATATTCGATGCATTAAATCAATTATAAATATATAATTGATTTAATTCAAGTGCTATAATTGCTATAATTGTAATTTTCTAAGTGCTATAATTGTACAGAAAATGGAATATATCGATAGAGAGCGATATTATATAAAATATTCAAATGTCAAAATCATGAGAAAGTGTGAAATAAATTTTAATCTACAAATTTTGACTTATTATGTGTGAAATGCTTAATAGATTATTTTCTTTATACTTAGGTATATTAAGCATTAAATAAATTTCATTAACACGTTCTTATATGATGATTTGAAACAATTCAATCAACAATGATTTCTTTTTGCATAATTGCAAAATGTTTTTTTTTCTTTTACTTCTAGAGTAAATCTAGTGGTTATAATAAAAAATATTAATTTTGTTTGGGACGTCACGTTTATATCAAAATGATAATCCGAAATCTATGTCTTAGTATCATTTTTAATTATATAAATCTGAAAGTAAGTAGTGAAAATATTTATAGGTAACTTCTTAACAAACTTGATTGAACTTTCAGTATCTCAAGGATTTTAATTCTTGAAGAAATTACTTCAATAAATTAAAAAATGTGTGAATTCTTATGTTAGTTAGATTTTGCTTTTTCCTGTGCAATTTAAATATATTTATATGGTTTCTTCATGTATATTAATTTTAAAATATTTAATTTTTCATCAAAAAATATTTGTATCTCATTTTATGCGTTTATATGTTATTGTTTTATTTATTTTTGTGAGTTTGTGTGTTAGAAGGAGAATATTTCCTTTTTTTTTTAATTTTTTTTCTAGTATTCGGCAAATGAGAAATTAATACAAACTACAAATAAAATTATCTTAGTATACTTGCTGGTTTTTTTTTTTTTTCGTCTCACAAATCAATTGTTTGACTTAAAATACTAATAATTTTCATGTAAAATAATACAAGGAATAATTTACATATGCTCTATTTCACACACATAATTTATACATGTTCTAATTTATAAATGCTCTTTTTTGCCTACAAAATCAGCCTATTAAAACAAAAGTAAACATTAATAGGGCTTAATAGTAGCATTTGAAGTAGTAATAGACAATAGTACGATTTAAGCTATAATTCCTTGACTGTGTAAATGGAAATTCAGAAGAGACTTATCATTCAATAACATAAGTAATTTCCAGTAAAAGGAATTGTTCAAAATAATAATTAAATTAAAAATGAGCATCAGAAAGAACTATATCGAATTTATGTTCTTATAGTTAGCTCTTCAATTTTATTTTTCATAAGTACATGAAACACGAGAATTATAATCTCTTACTATTCTTTAAATTCGATGTCAAAAATAACTAGCCAATCGTACGAAAAAAGCTTTTACAGAACAAAATATTCAAAACTTTTCAAATCATAATTTACTAAACATTTTAACCTTTCAAAATGTGCTTTTAATTATTCTACAAATTAGACACCAACCAGCCTGAAACTAAGTATGTTTGAAAAGGCAAGGGGGGGATGAAAGACCTCCGTATTCGGCTTACAGCTGTGGCACATCGTACTGCGTCTGCGACAGAAATTTGAGCTGCAATTGGTACCACAGTGACACAGCGGACAGTTAAAAATCGGTTACTTCAAGGATTTTCACTTTTATTTTTGCTGCTAATAAATCCTCAATCTTGTATTTTATTAAGAGCTTTTTAAGAAATAACAAACTAAATATCTCAAAGTTATTACATTAAATTAGTAAATGGCACAATATTTTTTTTATCACAGGTGTAAATAAAATACTTTAAAACATGCTGCAAAGATACTGGTAATCAATTCATAAATTATTTCGACGAATTTATTTGTAAACGAACAGTTTACAAATAGAATGAGATGAACTGAAATAATGATTATCATTTTTTAAATTTTGGAATTAACACCATATTGTTTTATCAAAAAGAGTATAATTATAAATTTTATTATTGAATATAATTAAAAAATAGTTTTTTTAATTGGAATTTTTTTTTTGTATTGTGTTAATATAATTTGACATAAAGAGAGTTTTACAGGAATCTATTTCTATAGTATTGCATTTTACATGTTTTTAAGCGCATGAAACATTCTATAAGAATTCATCATAACTTATTAACCACCAATTTACATATTGCAGCGTTCATGAAATATTCATTTAGAAATTAATCTTTTTATTGAATAAATGAACCCATTATTCATCCCAAAATATATGCATCTTGAATGTTAATATAATCCAATGATTTGTTTAAAGAATGGTTAAATTAATTAAAATTCTACAGGTTGCATCGAAAATGTAAATAAACATATTGTCTGATAAAACACATTAATTTGTGATGTAATTATATTAATAGTGATATAGTGTACATTTAATTTGTGATAAAAAGCCTAATTAGCCTAAGAATTAAAAATAAAGAAAAATCCACTTTATTAAGCAAAATTAAAGTATTTTATATAATATTAATAAAACAATATATATATATATTTAAATTCATAAAATTTTAATATTTAATTTAAAACTATAAGACATTTAAATAAAAAATATAAATGTCATTTACATAACATAAAAAATTCCGAATGGGATAATGAAATTATTTGTAATTAAAATAAAGTATTAAATTAAAAATGTGAAACTAGCCATTTAATAAAACAAACAAACTTTTCACAGAAATATTTAATTATAAATTGTTCTTTACAGAAAGTAAATGAGTAAAACTTATTTAATATTTCATATGTTTTATTAACCCTTTCCCACTTCTCAAACACCGTTTCATCATTTTAATACAATTAGATTTCTTTAAATCAACTTTAATAAAATAATTTTTTGGAACTAACTATAAACCCTCATTATATCATACAGCCTCTTTTCAACCAGCATTCTAAGCAGAAAAGTATTATAACAGAACAAGATAGTGGATATTGTCATCCAATTCTTATACATACACACACAATAATTTATATATATCTATATATAATTACATTACGTTACCATTGAGAGTTTTCATTTTCATCTCCGCCACGATAATGCCAAATGTATAATATTACACATATCAATGTGTTAATTAGCGAAATTAACTCAATGGCATTTTAGCAATATAAGAAATTCTCTAATATAAACAATTAATGTTTGAAACATTAAAATTAAATTGCTGGAAATGCTAACCCCCATATAAAAGCGTATATTTATAACTTCTTATTAAATATCTCTCTATAATCAACCTATTCATGACAGAAGAAGGCACAAAAGAATGTGTGGCGATAAACTATAGCGATATGTATTCAATTCCATTTTTTTCCTACTCGTGAACGTCACTTAAATGAGCGGATAAAACAATAAAATGTATTATAAGTTCAAAATTGGATTTTTACGAAGGATGCAAATAGTTTTTGGACTTCTCATTCTCCATAAAATTTTAAAAAAAAATTGAATATTTTTAAACTGAGGATTCCCTTACCTGAATTTTGAGATGCCAACGAAAAGGATGACACTTTATTTTATAATTCATATCTTAATTCCGTTGTTCAGTTTTTTCTTTGATAATTTATTTTTCTTCACGTTGGCACTTTCTTTCACCAGGAGTATTGTTTGGTTGAAAAATAATTGCTGTGATTTAACTTCCTGTATACAGCTGTAAGAGATAACTTCTGACCAGCTGGTAAATTAATCAGAAATCTAAAGGAATCTTTAGTTAACTAATGCAATTTCAAAATCAGTCAGAATCTTATTTTAAGTATACATAATAACAAATAAAAGGTTATTTTATGGAAAAATGTTATTGTCTTTTTTCTCCAAATGAAAGAAAAAAAAACAATTCCACCCTATGTTTCGGAATCTCCTAACGACGTTAGAGACCATTTGAATGAAACGTTGTCTCCAGCCAAGCGTTTCCGGGGCACCTTCGGGTCTTGGTTTCCGCCGGAAGTGTCGGCACCTGTGTGTGTGCTTAAGCGCATCTTCCTTTGCTTTGTTTCTGGATGAACAGCTCGATTCGTCACTCTCCGGGTTATGTGGCTAAATCACAATATTCTGTTGAATTCATAATATTTTTATTGATGAACTTATGAAACTTTTATTTCCAACTATAATTAGTCGCTGTCCTCAAGCGGAAAGTCGGAGATGGGCGTTCTTGTTCCACCTCTTAGGACATGCGCTGTGCTTAAGAGCTGATTTCGAAGAGTATTGAAAATTTTTTTAATTTAACTGGTTTGAAATAAATATTGCATTTTAAATAAAATTTTTATGAGTAAATTTTAACTTAACTTTCCTCGCAGTTTTAAATTTCAGGACTTTTTTTTTGTGGCTATCTGAACATTATTTGCTCTGTATTTTTTAAAGAAAATAGAGCTTTATTTATTTATGCAATTTATCATTTATCGTGTTGTCCAAATGGAAGGACTCCCCATTCTATGAATTACTATATAGCCACATATAGTTTTGTTTTGGTTTTGAATGTCGTTATATAATTGATATTTTTTCTATTATTATTTTTCTCATATTTTCAACACTTGAAATAGTATTATTTAATAAAGCAGGCAAAGTAAATAAAATTAATTAAAGGTTCTTAATTTTTCTTTAAATTTCAAATTCTGCGAGTTTTTTACATTCTAAGGGAGATACTTTTAATAACTTGATAAATATTTTTTTACGATAATTACATAGTAGTTGAAAACAAAAATTAATTTAAATTCAAAAGTAGAGTTAAGTCGTGGCTTAGTAGTGTCTTGACTATTTAGTATGAAGTAGGACTTAGGTTTGAATTCATTATAGCATTAATTTGTAAAAGTCTTTGTCATAAATACAAATAAAATAAATAATATTTTGTTAGTGAAATTTATTTTATCATCCTTTCATAAGTTATAATAAATCTGTATTATTCTGCTCTTTATTTTAGGCGACATAAGCAGTCATTTTATCTTCTCAGAAAAAGAAAAATGTGTTGAAAATTGAGAAAGAAAATGACACTGAAATCCTCCTTGTGACGCAAACATATGTCCATGGCAACAACAAAAGAAAAGCAATCTTCAAGCTTATAAGTGTTGGCAATACGAACTAAGACCATTTTGCAAAGTTTTCTCCCCTTCATTTAATGCCCCAAACTTGATCAGTTGCTGTGATGGGCTCTCTTTCTATTAAGCATCCATTTGTCTATACAACAACCTTGAGCCCTATTACTTTAAAGTAAACAGATAAAAACGTATTACGACATAGCGTAATATAACTCGTGAGTTTTCACACAGAAACACATGTTAAAATTCAAAAGCGACATCCCATTTGCTGTTCCTCTAAAGGAATCCTTCCATTAAGAACTTCATACAAGTTTTTTGTGGGGAAGGCAGAGAACAAAAACTCCGATGTGATTTCAGATATTGGAGCAATTTACTTATCCCCAAATCTCTGGGGATTATTATTATTCACATTTAATACTTAATGGAACACATAAATGTCACGCATTTTCCCTCACGCTCTCACTCGCTAAATTTATAAAATTAAAAAGGAAAATATAGAAGAACGAAAGGAAGCAAGCATGAAGAGGAGTAGCACAAAAGCTCCCCTCTCTCTCAACAACTATAATGAAATTTGTTTAACTCGAAAGACATTTTCACAGTTACTCTCTTCCCTTCTGCTGGGTAAAAGCTTTAAATGACTCGAATATTTTCAAATAATCTACGTAAACAAGAAAATCTCATAATATATGCTTTTAAAAGTGTTTTGGCTGTGATTTATATTTCAAGAATTTGAATACGATTATATTTGATGATATAATTTATCTTTTGAAAACTTGAAAGGTGTATTATTTAAATCTGCTAAATAGGAAATTTTAGTTATGTTAGCGATTTAAAATTTTATCGATGGAAGTAATTTTATAACATTACACAAATCTCCATCATTATTTATTAATGTCAACATCACTGACTAAAAATAGTTAATTAAATTAAATTACTATTTGATTAGTCATAATTTAAGTCATTTGTTGTGAAATATCTATGAAATATTATTAGATAATGAACCGTGCAATAATTTGCAGAAAATGAAACATTACACAAAAATAATAATTAGTGATAAAACTCCTTGAAATAAGACAAAAAAATATTAACTAGGAAAAAAAAAAATATATTAAAATAAGAAAAATGTTTGTTGTTGTTGTAATTGTTATTGCTGAATTGCTGTTGTTGAATTTTTATTTTTAAAAATAACTTATGAAAACATTTATATATGCAAGACTGAAAACTATCTGTGTATATATATATTTACTAGAAGACCCGGCCACGCGTTGCTGTGGCTTTCTTGTATTTCGTTCAATTATTAGATACTATAATTGGTATTAAGGAAGTGATTGGTAAAGAATGATGAAAAGAACTAATTAAGCTTCAACGAATAGAAAATGTTTAATTTTTATTAATTTAATGAATGAGGTAGATAATGTTGATTTTTAAGACTGTTTTATAATTATTTTACGTAATTTAATTTTTAATAATCATTAGTTTCATTTAACTAAGAACTAAGCGATGAACAATATTTCTTGTTAGTCTGTCTTTCTTCAAAATTAATAAATTCGATAGTTTTCGAACACGTGACCATGCAACATACAGCTGCCCATGGGAGAAACACGGATTCTGAGGTTAGATTTTTTTGGTGGTCTTTTACTGAAAATGATAATTGAAAAAATACAATACAATTAAAATAAAATCGGGATATAATAAGAAAAGACTTTAAAAAAAATTCATAATAAAATACAAATGCAAACGATCGTATAAGGTACACGAACACCTTCGAAGGAATTTTTTTGAATTTTTTTATCTTTGTACACATTTTTGGATTGAATGTATCTAAAAACTAATGATTTCACATAAAAAAATTTCATTATTATTTTTTTAAAATTTTTATAAGCTAAAATATGGGTAAAAATGGCCAAAAATTGATACTGTTACAAAACCTGAAATCAAATCAATATTTTTTAAATTTCTAAGTTTGTATTTGTTTGTACTAACATTTTACAGTGAATAGACCTCTGGTAAATTTATATCTTTATTATTTATTATTTTGTGCTAGTTTAAATGCTGTCGACACAAAATTCTTCCAAAATTTGCATGTAATTCCAAGTTTAACAATTAAAATAAAAAATATTTATGTAGCTATAATCATTTCAGAGGTCTATTCCCTATAAATGTTTATGAAAAACATAAATACAAAGTTTTGTAGCATTTGGATCAAAATTACTTGTGTTTCACATGAAAACAAAAAGCATAAAAATTCATTCTGAGAAAAAGCTAAGAACAACTTTTAATTAGATATATTACTTTTAAAAATGTTGTAAATATATTAAAATGCCATTGAATTATCAAGTTCATAGTCTTATTTATTAAAAAATATAGTTTTATTTTCCCTTAAAGCTGTAAATATTTTCTGAGCTTTGTTTTGAAAACGTTAAAATTTGCTCGACAAAATTTTTTTTTACAACTTCCTGCTATTTGCAAAGGCTTTTTAATATGAAATGACCTGAATTTAAAATATTTAGCCTTTTTGCAAGTGCTTTGATTAAATATATTCAAAACCTTTGAATTTCACATAAAAATATCAACTTTAACTATTTTTTATACAATTTATTCTTTAAAATATGGATAAACATTGCAAAAATGTGATATTGTTGCAAAACTTTATAATTCAAAAATAAATAAAACATGAATAATTTTTCCTTTGCAAGTATTTTTATGCTGGGAATATCCTTATGTAGGTAATATACTGTTTTCAAATTTATATCTCAATTATTTATACATTTTTGAATGCTTAAAGTTTGTCGACACAAACTTTTTTTTACAAATTTACAAAAATTCTTAGTTTAAAAAATAAAATAAAAATAAGTTATGAATTTAGGTTAATTTCCATGTTCTATTCCTTTCATACATTTAAAGAAAACTTTTACATTAAGTTCCAAAGCCTTTAGAACAGAAATATTTTTATTAAGATGTTTTGAATGTATACAAAATGCATAAAAATTCAAATAAGAAATAAGTAAAACCAACTTTTAAATGTAAATAAAAACAAATGTACATACATAAAAATGTTATTGCGCTTTAAATTCTCCTTTATTAATGTAAACACTTATTTATTTGTTTTGTTTTCTTTAAATAACTTCCAACTTAAAAGTACCATTTATCAATTTTTCTTCGACAATATTCAAATCACTCAAATTCTTTGTTTTTCAAATAACAAAAGTTTTTAAAATAAAATGTCCTTGATTTTCAACTTGCAACTATTATAATACCTTTTATAAAATTTTAATGTTATGATTATATCAAATAATTGCAGAGTTTACTTCATTTTCACACTTTTCAGAAAATTCTTAAAATTCATCCTATTTCTTTAAAATTATATTGTATATATTATATTATCTTGCAGATCACATTTCATTTCAGAATTCTTAATCAAATAAAACACATGCTGACAAACTTTAAGCATAGAAAAGTTCAATGTTTTGATTCACAACTTTTCATTCCATATATTTTATTCAAATTCAAATTTAGAAAATGTGTTTTTTCTTCTTCATAAGAAATGTTTTATTATTTTATGATGAAAGAAATCACAAAACAAATGGAAAAGTTAATGAGCTTTAAATTCTCCTTTATTAATATAAACACTTATTTAGTTGTTTTGTTTTCTTTAAATAACTTCCAACTTAAAAGTACCATTTATCAATTTTTCTTCGACAATATTTAAATCACTCAAATTTATAACTCAAATTCTTTGTTTTCCAAATAACAACAGTTTTTAAAATAAAATATCCTTGATTTTCAACTTGCAACTATTATAATACCTTTTATAAAATTTTAATGTTATCATTATATCAAATAATTGCAGAGTTTACTTCATTTTGACACTTTTCAAAAAATCCTTAAAATTCATCATCTTTCTTTAAAATTATATTGTCTATATTATATTATCTTGTAGATCACATTTTATTTTAGAATTCTTAATCAAATACAACACATGTTGATAAACTTTAAGCATAGAAAAGTTCAATGTTTTGATTCACAACTTTTCATTCCATATATTTTATTCCAATTCAAATTCAAACTTAGAAAATAGAAAAAATATTGATAATCAAATCAGGTAATACTTACATACATTTGATTCATTTCGCATAGAAATAATATAAATTTCATACAATATAATTTTCACAAAAGTTAAAGTAGTACATAAAACAATAATATTCAGAACATGAGAATTTTACTGTTATGTAGTACAGGCATCGAGACACGGCGCCATCTAAAAATAGTCATTATATTGTTCGAAAAATGAAGCTACGAATTCCTCTAATTGCAGTATTGCAACCCTAAAGAAATTGGCGGGAAATTGGCGAAAATTCAGGGTTGCAAGATTGGCGCCTTTCTCAATGCTAGATTTTAACCGATTTTGCATTTAAATACAAAAAAAATCTGAATAAAAACTATCCTATTTCTCAAGTTGGAACAAAACACACATTTAAAAAAAAAAAAGTTAAAATCGGATGGTTAGTTTCGGAGTTCATCGCGAACAAACATCGTGACACGGGAATTATATATAATAAATATGTACACGTATATATATGTATTATGAGTATCATAGTATAAATAGTACTATTTTTATTAGTATTTTAAATCGAGTATGTTTACTATTACGAATTTATAATTGCATTTCCTAAAGACTTCATAAATTATAGTTAGAATCAAATCTCCAAACTGCATTAACAGACGGCATCAAACTAGATTTTTTCAAAAAAATTGAATAAATGGAATCGCCTTACCCATGTTAAATTCATTAAAAAGGAAAATTTGTCATTTAATTTATATGAAATGTATATATTATTTAAAATAAAAAAAATTGTAAATAATCTGACCTTTGACTATAGTAACCCAACCTTTTATATATATATATATATATATATATATATATATATATATATATATATACACATATATATAAACTCATGTTTGTGAAAATTGCAACACCATGAAGGAATAGTCATAATTGAATGAAATTTAATACACAGTTGAGTAGTAGTGGTACAAATAAATGATTAAATGTTCAAAGCAAACAAACAATAACAAGAGATCGGAATCAGTATTTTGTGTAGCCACCACGCGCCGCAATAAGTGCTGCTACACGACGTGGCATGGAGTATGGAGTCAAACAAATTTTGAATGTCTGCCTGAGGAAGAGCATTCCATATTGTGTGTATGCCCACCCAAAGTTCGTCTGCAGAAGCAACAGGACGAGGATCACGAGCGAGACGCCGACCAACGAAATCCCACACATGTTCAATCGGCGACATATCCGGGGAATACGCAGGCCAAGAAAGAAGCTGGACCTGCCGCGTTGCAAAGAAGGATTGAACAGTCCTAGCGATATGAGGGCGGGCATTGTCCTGTTGAAATACAGCGCCTGGCAAGCTTTGAAGGAAGGGAACAGCTTGGGGCTGTAGAACTTCACTAATGTATCGGTTGCTGTTCAGATTTCATACAATTCTTAGCAACTGAGATCGTCCATGATATGCTATGGCACCGCAGACCATAACTCCGGGTGTTCGTCCACTGTGGTGTTCGATAATGCACTCCGGAAGGTGGCGTTCACCGGCATAGCGTCGGACACGAATGCGGCCATCATGGTACCAAAAATTAAAGCGGGATTCGTCAGAAAACACGACATGCTGCCAATCAGCACGCCAGTCTCTATGCTGAGTGGCCCATTGTAGCCGCAGGCGGCGATGGTTTAGCGTGAGAGGGATCCTGTATAAAGGAGTCCTTGCGCACAGTCCACGCTGCAGAAGACGTCTACGTATTGATGAAGCATACAATGAAACACCTGTAACTATTGACCACTGTGCTGCCAATGGTCTAGAGGAAGCTGTACGATCCGTCAGCGCCATGCGGACCAGGTGTCTGTCATCGCGAGCTGACGTCACATTTCACGGTCCACTCTCGGATTTTCCGAGTTGTCCGATACTCGTCCGTCCATTGCTTCCAAAGACGCATCTCTGTGCTGCTGTTACGCTGCACACGAGCGGCTACTGCACGATAAGACAATCCAGCTTCACGAAGGCCGATGATTCTTCCCCATTCAAACTCTGTAAGTTGTTGAAATCTCGCTCTCTTTCATCGAAGAGGCATAAGTAACGATTGAGCTAACGTTTACCACTAGCAGATAAGCACCGATAACCATACACGACTCGCTACAGCCATCTATCTGTTCGGATCCATCCGCCGTTCAGAGGGCGCTGCTCAGCATACGTATGCGCTACGGATTTGAAATTCTAATGATTTGCATATCATGCGCTAATTTGCATTTCCTGAATATTTCAGCTCACTCGCATAAGTCCTTCATGTTATTGCAATTTTCACAAACATGAGTTTATATTTAAGTATTTTTGTGTGGGGTTATGCGACAATAATAGTTTGGATTTTTTTAATTACTTTAAAAAGGTTTTCCCATGGCAACAAGAAATTTGTTTCTCTTTTTTATGTATCTCTTTCCTTGAACTTGATTCCTTAAATTTCCTCGCGGAGCCTTTGAAATGCAATTAATATTAACAAATAATGTAGTATCATACATTATATTTTATGTCCTTTCTTCGCTTCAAAAGTTTTTGTTCAATTTTTTTTTTTTTTTTTGCCAATCATTGAAGGAATGAAATGATGTTTCATGTGGTGAATAATAAATAACCTATGTATAAAGAAATCAAAAGATTATACCCACAAATAACTTCGATTATTGTCAAAAGTAACTTTCAATGTCATATTTTTCAAATATTCAATGAAGAATCAGTATAGAGCTCCGGGTATTAAAATCTACGACAACCTATAGAATTTTTATTTCTCCTTTCATTGAATCCTAGAATTACCATAAGCTCATTTCAATTGAAATTTGTACCAAATTTATAAGAATCCATTGCATATTTCAAACATTTGCTTGACAAACTTGATTATATAATATTATATTTAAGAACGTTATCCACTGGGAACGGGACTAACCAAGATTAACCAACTAATTAACCAAGATTAAGGTAATATAAAAGCTCTTAATTAAGGTAAAAAAAAATAGCACCGCTTGTCATCCCCTTTATCATTTTATTCTGCACTTAAATGTAAAATAATAATTAAAAAAATAGAAATACCTCAAACTTTTTAAAAATGGTTGCATAAAAAAATGAAAGCAAAAAATATTTTGCAATTCAATTCAGACTCAGGCAAAGCAAGGAAGGGCTTAAAATCATCCTTTGATTCCGAATTTTCCAAGACAAAAATAGAGTTAGGACATGCCTTTTTAATTAACTTTTGCAAATTGTCTTTTTTGCTCACGAGAAAGCATGTTTTCTTTTTATGTGAACCCATTGAATTACTTTTTGTAAGTTAAGCTATTTAGTCATATGCTGCTTTCTTTCTATTAACAAAAAATGTTTTAATTAAAAATAATACTAAGATATAGGAGCAATTAACTCATGATTAACGCGTAATTAAAATGTCTTCGTCTTTGAGTGAGTTATTTTTCTTTGCGTCTGTGAAGTTTTAATGATATGTCATAAAAAAAGCATTTCCTTATACTACATTCTACCATCCTATAATTTATCTCCTGCATTCTATATACCTATAATAGTGATAAGAATTTATGTTTTTGGAGGATAAAATAAATATAAATTCTATCATTCTAAAGCTTCCTGCAAAATCAACCGAGTCAACTTTTAATATCTCAAATATTTTATTTCTGAATAATTGATATTGCACTTTTTAGTAACAGCAAAAAACGCTTTTTAAGAGATACTGTACAAGACTTGCAAGATGTCGGTAGATGGAATCAATAAATACTCGGGGAATTCACATCCACTTTATTGTAAATTGTTCACTTACAATCAAATGAAAAAACAAGAACATAGATTTCGGCTTACTTCGCCTTATATACAAAACAGAAAAAGGCGCACATGCGCACTATAAACGAATGGAATTTACATAGTTCAATACAATGCTGAACATGCTCCTGCCCAAATTAATTATAACTTAATTAATTTTAAAATATTGCGCTTAAACGGTCCTTTAGAAGTTCTGAAGTTGACCACTCGGACACGCTTTTCCTCGCCGGGATTCGTCCTAATGGCCAAGTGGCTGGTGGAAGATTGGATTCTTTTATGATGACCAAGTCTCCAACTCGGAGATTCTCTTGAGGCTTCCTCCACTTGGTTCTTTGTTGAAGGGAATGTAAGTACTCATTGTGCCACCTTTTCCAAAATCCCTTCCGGATGCTTCGGACACTTTTGCCGGATCATCTGTAAGGAAATTTACTTTGCGACTATTAAAAAATGAGACAGGGTTAAATCATGTAATGACTCAATATCGTTATCTGGTGAAACTAAAGGTCTAGGATTGAGGATCGCTTCGATTTGGCACAGAAGTGTACTCAACTCCTCAATTGTCAATTTGCTATCATAAATTGACCTTTCAATATGAAATTTAACGGATTTGATGTCAGCTTCCCATATTTTTCCGAAATGAGATGAAGGTGAAATAAAATAGCAATTAATTTCTGAGGTTTTTAAAAAATAAGTAATCTTTGGATTGTCATTAATTGTATTAATAAATTTTTTAACTTCGTCAGTTTTACGACGTGCCCCTATGAAATTTGTGGCAGTGTCGCAATATATATGTGATGGGCAACCACGTCGTGATGCATTATCTTTTGAGTGCCGAATTAAAAGATTCAGAAGTTAGGTCTTCCACTAATTCCAACTGCAACGCCTTTGTGGCCAAGCATACAAATAAAGCTACACAAGTTTTAGTAGATTTTTGCCCACGTCCTTTAGCGAGTTTTATATCGTTTGATCCTATGAAGTCACAACCGCAGTTTGTAAAAGCGCGGCTAATCTCGATACGAGCCTTAGGCAGATCTCCCATCTCTTGTTTAACAGGCTTTCAATAATACCTGCAGCAAACGACACATTTATTAACAATTTTTCGACTCAATATCTTAGCACCTACAATCCAATAAGATTGTTTCAGAATGTAAGCCAAGAGAGGTGGTCCGGCATGCAAGTTTGCAATGCGGGCTTCTTGAATAATCATTGCACTAATCTTGTGGTTTCCCGGTAATAATATGGGATGTTTTGATTTAAAAGGCAAATTAGATCTTCTAATCCGCTCTCCTATCCTTAAAATACCATTGTCCAAAAAAGGATTCAAGGAGAGTATTTTGCTGCTGGGTGATAAAGTCTTCCCGGCTTGCAAACTGTTCTGTATCTCAGGAAAATGCCTTTCTTGAACCCACCTTGAAATAAAATAGACTTGATTTCAGTGATTTCTGAACGGGATAAATATGTAGCTCGAATATCGAGATTAGTTCCGAGTTTGCATCTCATTAGGAAGCGTCGACAATAAGCCAATATGCGAATAATTTTTGCTAATTAAGAATATTTCTCAAAAATATCCTGCAAAGTAGGATTAATTGTGCAGGAGTTTGAAAAATAGGGTATCTTCTTTTTTCAAGTAATTCCTCAGGGATTCATTCAGATGCAGGATCTTCAAGTGGCCAATAGTTAAAATCTTGATGAAGAAAGTTTGGCCCATGTCACCGAAGTCTGCAACCTCCCAATTTTTGTGGATTGATACCACGCGTTGCTATGTCAGCAGGATTTTCTTTAGACGACACGTAATGCCAAGAATTAGAAGGAAGGGATTCCAAGGTTTTAGATGTTCTATTAGCGATAAACGTTTTCCAACGTTTTGGATGGGAAGAAAGCCATAATAGAACTATTTTTGAATCAGTCCATGTATGTATTTCAGAATCTTGGATGCTCATCTCAGGACCACTCAATTCAGCCTGTAGTAATGAAATGAGTAGAGTTGTACCTAGTAAGTCTAGACGAGGTATTGAAATTTGCTTTAAGGGTGCAACCTTTGTTTTAGAAACTAGTAAATTCAGATGTTCCATCAGCGGATTTTTGTTTACAATAGATCAGAGAGGCTTAAGCTTGTTCAGATGCATCGCAAAAGCAATGAAATGAGATTTTTTGTCTTTGTTTCCGATACACATGTAGAAATTTGAATTGTTTTATTCATATTAAAATTATTCTGAAACTCCATCCATTCAGTAAATAAACTTTCAGGTAACATATCATCCCATCCACTTTTAATTAACCAATACTTCTGATAAAATATAATAATCAAATTACACATGGGCTAATTAGACCCAATGGGTCGAAAATTTGAGACGCGTTTGATATTATCTTACGTTTTGTTAGTGGCGGGTTTATTTCGAGGTGAGGGGTAAAGCAGAAAACATCACTGCTTGATTTCCACTGTAAGCCCAATAATCTACAGCTCGTGCTACCATTTATTTCGAAGTTTTCTTCTTCTTTGGTAACATTCAATTTTCTCAAAACATCCGGGGAGTTTGATCTCCATTTTCTCAATTCGAATCCTCTTTTCGAAAGCAATAAAGAAACTTTCCTGCAGACTTCGGTTAATTCTTCGGGAGTATTCATACTCAACAGAAAATCATCTACGTAGGAATTCTCTCATATTGCCCTCGAAGTAACTGGATAATAGTTTTTGTCATCCATTGCCATTTGTTGTAAACATCGAATTGCAAGAAAAGAAGAGCATGGAAGTCCGTAAGTTACAGTTGCGAGTTTATACTCTTTAATAGGTTCCGAAGTGTTCAATCTCTATAAAATTCTTTGATATGTTTGATCTGTTGGATTAACTATTACCTGCCGATACATTTTTGTTATGTCCGCGGTAACAACAAAGTTTCCTCTACGAAATTCCAATAACATATCGAATATGTTTCGTTGTTGTTTCGCTCCTAAAGCTAACATTTCGTTTAAAGATACTGAATTTTCAAAAACTGCTTAAAACTTAGTTGTGGTGGAGGTTTTCAAAACAAAATGATGAGGGAGATAAAATGAGGAATTTGATCCGAATGATTATCCGTTAGTTTCATGTGTCCTAAATCAATGTATTCGCGCATAAATTGCCTATATAGCTTACAAATGTGTGGATCTTTCTGATATCTCTCCATTGCCTTCAGACGCAGAAGAGCATTTGTTTCGAGGAATGGAAGTTTAACTTCAAATCTGCCGTCTGAATTGATTTTTGAATTTTATAAGAAGTGTTCTTCGCAGAATTCCTCTTCTGGCGTTAAATCCGGAGTTTTAGCAGTCGGAATCGATTCTATTTCCCAAAAATATTTTAAATCTTCATAGAGATTTAGGTTTGCAGAAGTTAAATTAATTATTTGGTCGTTTTTGATATTGCCTGCCACAACTCATCCTAAGCGAGTATTCTGAGCTCTAGGTTCGCCATTGGCTCGTAAGATTTGTCCTGGTAATATGATGGAAAAGAACTTATCTGCTCCAATAATTAAATCGACCTCACTCGATTGAAAACAATTTCCGTCAGCCAATTGTAGGCCATTTAATAAAAGGTCTTGAGATGTAATAGAAGCGAGGGTTGAAAAACTATCATAGATTTTAAAACAAATGCTTTTATTTAAAATTTAATATTTCTGGCATGCCTTGAAAATATGCACAGTTTCTTACTACCTAGAGTTGCGGTTGGTGTTGGTGGTGGAAATACCCGTCACCGAAATTCGATCAGTAGAATCATAACCAAGAGAATGCCTTTTGGCAAATGATTCCGATAAGAAACAAGCTTGAGAACCCGAATCTAGGAGAATACGAATTTTGATATCCTTGCCACTACCATCTTTGATTAAAGCCATTGCTGTTGGAAGTAAAGCTATATTTTCTTGATTAAATTTTAGTTGTTTCACATAGGATAGGGCTTGTGTGGTGTTGTCATTTACTTTTAAACATACACACAAACAATACTCGATCCTATAAACAACTAGCTACACCGTTTACTTAACACACACGCTAAACATTATTTATAACCGCAATAACCCATACCATATTTTTAAACCAATAAGTTCGCATGCTTTCAGAGACTTATATAAGTTGGAAAAGGAAACACATGAAATAACACAGAGACAAAATTGCATAATTTAAAATATAAACAAAAATCTATTTATTAATATTTACAATAGTAAGCTTGAATTAAAATCATTTGATTAATGTTATCAATAAAAGTATAATTCGGATAATGCCTTAAATAAAATATAACTTATACAAGTGCTTGCAATTCTAATTTAATGTTCAATAATAAAATAATAAGGTGATAGATCTTGACCATCTGGCCTCGAAGCGTTTTATGACCCCTGCCAATTAAAATACTTTCCACATATATCCCCTTCACCCCCAGCTGTGACCCATCCGGTCAGGTGCGGAGACCAACAAACAGCCCCCTTCCAAGGGACACACATAGCATACAGTCTAACATATACAATAATAATATAGAATTTTACCATAAAAATATTTACTAAAAAATATTGCTCATATTGACACGACACTTGATAATTTTGAATTAAACGCCGTTTGTTGATCCGCATTAGTCTGGATTAACGATGCATCCTTCCTTGAATACTGCCTATCATCTACTGCCAGCTTAATAGCTTGTGCGCAATTCGATCTCAATCTTTCATGATGTAAAAGAGAATGGTGTTTAAAATGACAAAATCTACATGTAAATTGAGAAGTACAAAACTTTGTTGCATGTTTCTCTGAAAAACAATTTAAACAAAGGTTTTTTTTTTTAATCGCAAACGCCTAGCGTGCGGCTACATTCAAGTTTTTAAAGATTGAACATTTAGATAAAATAGTGTCGTTCTTTGCATTTTGGGCACTTTAACATGAAAGTACGATTCGAGTTATTTTTAACGTCGTTTTGACCTGAAGATTCAATTCTTGAATTTTCGAACTTCGAGGCTCTATCATTTAAAAACTGTATAAAAAAATCGAGGGCATGAATGGTCGGTACCACAGGTTTCGGGTACAAGTCCCGGAGGTTCCATGGTTGCTTGTTGTGGTTCGGAATCCACTTTAAACTGTAAGTCCCGGTCTGTTAAGCCCTCGTGAGACAGATGACCGTAGAGCGACAAACTAAACCAAATCGAAAGAAGGAAAGTCTATGTCAACAGTCTTTTCCGACCAAAGATGACGAGTTTCAGGATCAACTTTGTTTAAAAGCATATAGATGATCCAATCATCTGGCTCTGTAGCTTTTCGGTCGACGCATTTTACTCCTCTGACTACTTGCTCGGAATTGTCAGCTAGTAACCTCAGATTACTAGCGTTGACATGAGAAATAGAGTTGTGTGAAAAAAAAGTATCAAGTAAATTATTAACGATTTGCTTTTTCTTATCGTAACGGTTCATTAGTTTTGTCCACGCTTCCTCATAACTATCGTTTGCGACTGGATTGGGTTGAATAACAGCCATACGACCTTCTTCCAATAATCCAAATAGATATTGGAATCCTTGAATATTAGTGTTTTGTTATTATGTACAACACCCATATATAAATCTTTGAAAGGAAGCCACTGATTGTAATCGCCATGAAAGACGGGGAGGTTTAATCTAGGCATTCGAAAATCCGAGCTAGTTCCAAAACTTTTCTTTAGAAAACTGGAATTCGAATCCATTGTTCGTTCGTTACGCGTTGTTGTCTCCAACAACTTCTGAAGCGCTTCTTTTGCATCGAAATACCTATTTTCGATTTCGACCATTTCCGATAGTTCTTGTGGCAAAGCAGATTCCTATTCCAGCATTTTACTAAATATTTCCTCTAACTTAACAAGTCGGCCTTTAATGCTGATTATACTAGTTTCAGAACTGAAGGTGGTCAGAAATGTTTCAATGCGGGTCAAAGCCGCCTTTTCGAAACCACGCAGTTTGATTAATTCCGCGTACATTTTTAAAGTTAAGCGATGAGAGATTAAAGTGAAAAATAAAGATATTTCTTACTTCAAAAGATGAACCACGATATCATGTCCGGGTCACCAGAAAATATACCAGACTTGCAAGATGACGATAAATTGAATCAGTAAATACTCGATGAATCCACATCCACTTTATTGTAAATTGTTCACTTACAATCAAATAAAAAACAAAAACATATATTTCGGCTTACTTCGCCTTATATACAAAACAAAAGAAGGCGCACATGCGCACTATAAGCAAATGGAATTTACATAGTTCAATACAGTGCTGAACAGATACATTTTGTGATTTTTATTTTATAGGAATTTTTTTCCCCAATTTAAACCATGTTGTATGGTAAGCTGGCAAATCAAATTAGATTTGATATAAATTATTATAGTGACTCTGACAAAGATATACCGAAATTCCCTTGCAATTGTAGGATACCATCAGAACAACTCATTTGCGGAACTATACAAAGGCCATCTTACAGCTGATTTCGATAAAATTAAGCAGGAAGTTTAAAGCATCACTCATATGGCAGTTTGTTGCTATTTTCTATCAGAGACGGAGGAGTGGTGGACAAGCATTTAGCGTAGCATTTCTACGTGAATATTTTTCCGTAACTACATCAGTTTATCAGAAAATGACAGAAAATTATTTTTCTTTCTAGTAAATCGCAACTAAGGATTCTAATTTTTGTAGTTGCTTACATTTTACATGGTCAATGTAAGCCACATCGCTAGTGAATCACATGAACACTTTTAAGCCGACAAACAATCATAAAATTGTAGTAATTTGTTTTCATGTATTATATAAAAAGCTGTAAAATAAACAATTGTGTGCATACACATTTTTTACATAAATTTTTTAAATTATCTTCCTCTGAAATTTAATCTTTTCTCATCCTTTACATGCCCATCATTTTCGTTCAATTTCTTTCCATTCGAATAACTCAATGATGTCTCATTTTTTTATTTTTGCATTATATTTACTGTAAAGTAAATGATTCTAAGAAAATTATCTTGCTTATCGAAATGTATTTTGTGCAATGTTCAGTCATTCTATTTGTTAATAATTTAAAGGTAATTTATTAATGTTTCAAAAATTCTGATATTAAAAACAAATGTCATATTACATTTTATTGCTTTCAGATGCCATTTTTTCAAAATATCAAATAAACTTATGTGTTTTGTTCAACTAATTTATGACAGTATTTTTCTTAATCAATACGAATAATTTGGCATAAATTAAACTTTTTTTTTCTTCACAGAATTTATCTGAGGTCCAATAACCTACGGAATGAAATATTTGACCAAGAAGGACTTTAAAACTGCTGCGATTCTGATGCTTCTGTAAACAGCTGCAAAATGTTTTCATAATAATTTTAACTTCTACTAGTACAGATTTTCAACTTTTACGCTTTTCACTTTTCACATTTTTTATGCTTCTTTTTTTTTCTCACTCTTCGTCCTCCGAAATCCATCGTTCACTTTTAGAAAACAGGAGTTGAAATATTAGTTTAAACTTCACAACTGAGTGTTAAAATTAAAACTCAGCAAAATGTGAAATAAATAAGGAAAATTGTCTTTCTGAGATTGTGTATTACACTTACTATTGAATGTTGAACATTTCAAGACTAGAATTGGACCTCCGACCTGTTATCTGGCAATAGGTCTGGTCGTCTGCATTAGACGCAATAAAATAAAACCCATAGAAAAGCATTCTTCTGATGACTTCATTCAATATAGCATTCTATATTCATTCTTATATTGAATGAACATAGGATGCTTTTAAATGGCTTTTTTGAGTATATGCAGTTTATAACAAATTTATTTCGAAGCCTATATCGTAATATATCATATCAGATAGGTGATTACCATTTGGATGAAACCCCAATAATACTCATATACGTATAGATCAAAACTCATTTTAACCAATTATTGACTTCATTCTATATTCATTCTTATAAGGAATGAAGGCTTTAAAATTAATTTTTTTGAGTATACGCAGTTCATAAAAGATTAATTTCGAAGTATATAACAGAATATATCATATTAGATAAGCAATCGTCATTTAGAAGAAAACGCAATAATACTCATATATTTATTAAAAGTCTTTTTAACCAATTTAGAATATTTGTGAATATATTAAAGGGTTTATAATTTAACATATGTCATGGCAGCTTGGCAACTTTTGGCGACTATTTATACTTTAACGATGAGAGAAAACTTTTAATGTCATTGCAATAACTTTATAAAAAAATGCTTAATTTTTTATTCGAAATAAACTTAAATATATGTGTGGTTTCTATTCCATCAAAAAGGTATTTCATTTTTTTTAATATATTGTACTTTCAAAGTAAATATATCAACTATGTTGGTTATGCAAGCCAATAAAAAATACTCTTTAAAAGTTTATTTTTTTGATGAATTAATGTGTTTCTTATATTTTTGGGGTCCTCTTTAAAATTATTCAATCGTTTTTAAGGTTATTTTAAGAAACACAATCAATGCTTATCACAATTCTTGCAAAGCCATAAATGTATTCGCTATAGGTATATTTTCATTTGATTTATAGAAAAACAGCCGCTGTTATAGAATAAGATAGGATTATACATCAATTTTGCGCGCATCTTAATCTCTTCAAAAAAAATTGAATAAAGTATTATTTAATCTTTGGAGTGCACATAAGCTGCTACGACGAGATAAAAGCTTTTTTACTCATGTGTACAGTTTCCATTTCCGTAATTTCCTAAACTATTTGCTAATGGAGCTTCCATAATAACTAGTTTATACATTTTTCAATAGTAACTGGTCCACATGCCGAGCTTAAAAATAATAATGATCTTTATAACTCTAATTATTGATTTCGGCTTTCATAGTAATTTAAAAAATGTACGAAGTTTACTTGTTTTGCAATAATAACAAAATAAATGAGAAAAAGTTGTTCAAAAATAGTCTTCACTTTGTAAAAAAAAATATTTTTTACTTTCGTTAAGATTTCGTTATCCGTTCCTTTAAAATATCTATGAAGGTTTAAAAACATTGGTCACGAAATATATGAATAGATTTAATTCAGTAAAAAAAAAAGAAATAAATAAAAATTTATTTTTAATTTAATACATTTTTTCGGTCCATCTAAATTATTCCTTGTTAGTTAATGTATATAACTCATTTTAATAAGTTACAGTAAACAAGAAGGTAATAGCTTTTTTTTACAGCACTTATTCGATAGTTCTTATATAATAAATAAATTGTGTTTAATTTATAATCAAACGTAATAAAAGTAAGTCATTAAAACCATATCCACCTACGTCGATATATATGACAGGCGCTTATTTTTCATAAGCTATATTAGAATCTGAAAGAACGAAACTAATTCCATTTCATGGGAATAATTATAATTTCGTGAATGCTTTTTAACCTTCCTGAATAGCAGAATGCACTTAACATAGCTGAGAAAGTATTTAAATTGTCAGGTCCATTGAGCATTTGTTTCAAAATTTCCTCATAAAGTAATATCAAAAAATATTTTTTATTTATTTGTATTTTATTTACGAGCATCAGTTATTTAATATTCTAATCACTTTTATTGTGTGCGATTTTATTAAATTAAAATAAAACTAATTTAAGTGTAAAGTCGTGCCCATTTCGATAAATACTTTAAATCAACTTCTAAATGCACCTGTAATGAAGTAAAATGATATTAGATGTTCTACGAAAACTAATAATTGGATAAATTAACTTTCTAATAGAAACTGAATTAAGTAAGTGCATCACTTACAGATCTCAACGCTCACACTTAATTGCTCAATGAAATAATATTATTCATAAAAAATCTGATAATCAGTTTATTAAGATTCTGTCCATTAATATTCTACCAATTATTTCGGTGTGAATAAAAGCATAGTCGAGCTTGGTAAAGCAGATGTGATTATTACTCTTAATTCAATATCGATACTTCTTTTAAGGTTAACTGTACTTTGAACAAATGGTGTAATTCGTTTTATCCTCTCTCGCCAACAGCCCAAGTGAATAATCTCCTAGCAAAGATAATTGTGAACTGTTCAAAAAGTTGCTCGCACTCGGCTCTGATAAATAAAAAGCTAAAACTTAAAGATAGTTGATGCTTATTTTGATAAATGTAGATTTTTATCTAATTTTCAACATTCGGATATGAGCGAAAGAGCGAAATCAGATGCTTCCTTGTTAGTATTTATTAAAACGAAGTTGGCGTCTAGGAGCAAAAATTAATTAAAAAAGATGAAATATTTGCCTGAAAAGATATTTTAAAATGTATGTTTAAAAGATATTTTAAAGTATGTTTATTTTGATGCAAAAAATTTTATTTTTTGATTGCAGATTAAAATAATATAAAAAAAAATTCGCTTTTTTATCGCATTTGAATCTGGAAAGAAAAAAAGATAAAAAATTAGTTGGACAGCTTTTTCTTTCAATAGAAAATAAAATATTTCTTATAATAATATCTTGAGAGTTAAAACAACATGTTAAGTAAAATTAAATTAATTTAATTAATTAAATTTAATAAATGTAAAGAAAATAGAATATATTTTAATCATGAATCAAATCTAAGATGTATTTGCATTGTTCTGAGATCTTTCTCGTTAATTGTAACTTAACTAATTTTATGAAAACTAATTAAATTAAGTACTTTAAAACATATGCTATTTAAAACTCTCTGCTAGAAGCAGCAAATGAATAATTCTCAGAATTTTTTGACGCTGCGACCTCTCTTTTTTGCTGGAGATTTTTTCACTCTCTGCTCCATACAGCTGAGGAAGCAAAATCAGGCGAATTTGGATAGAAACTTCCAGGCAAATCTCTTTCTCTCTTTGCTTAAAAATAAATTATATCATTTAATACAATATTTTAGGAATTAATTAATTTCATTTTTTAA
Organism: Caerostris darwini; assembly: GCA_021605075.1. Classification (NCBI taxonomy): domain Eukaryota; kingdom Metazoa; phylum Arthropoda; class Arachnida; order Araneae; family Araneidae; genus Caerostris; species Caerostris darwini. The sequence continues at coordinate 162,128 of BPLQ01015435.1, forward strand.
AGGTTTATTGAATAAAAACAATTATTTTTATATAACAGCATTATGAATATGTTGGCACTTTCTGCTGATCAGTTGTTTTATATTTAAATAAATACACATTCTTTTCTTTAAATCGCATAAATGTTAATGAAATGTTTCTCTTTCACGATAATTATTTGATGAAATGAAAATATAAAAGAAACATGTAAATTAACAATCATGTAAATTACACAAAATTATACAAGCTTTGCCAGCAATCATTAGTTGTATTTTACATGTATTCTAATGAGAAAAATATTGCAAAAGATTTATTTAATTAAATGCATCAAAATTAGAGCTAAAATTGTAAGAATTAATAAATATTTTATAATTTTTTTGTATTGTAATAAAATATTCAATATTTTAATATATGTATTTAGGCAAAAATAGTTTAATTTCTAGAATGATTATATTGTTGCAATTTATTATTAATTATTTCTAATTTATTAGCACAAGTTATGCCAATAAATTTTAACAAAAAAAAGCAAATTTTAAGAAGTTTTTAATGAATTATACTCTTACTTAAAATTTTTAAATTTTGCATGGATTTAGTTATTCTGTACATTTATGATAATACAAAAACACTTATTTTACTTTTTATATTAAACTATATTAAAAATGTTCCACTTCGTTAATTTAAATTATATGAATTTAATAGATGTTTCATACTACACCCAAATTACGATAATAATATCTGTTCTTATTTCAATAAAATAATTTTAAAATTTTAAATAGTCTTAACTGCAATAGACTATATAAATATTGCAACTTTAACTGCAATAGACTGCTTAAATTAATGATGTAAATACTATTGAATCTTGTACAAGAACTTTTATGCTCGCCGATAATTATATATATAAATTTTAATGCAAAACCATTTAATTGAAAATTAAAGAAGAAATAATTTCTTGATGCAAAAGTAAACGATTTTTCTTGATGTAATAGTAAACTATTTTTTATCTACAAATAAGTTTACTAGCATAGGAAACATATTTTTTTTTGAGTAGCATATTTTCTTAATTATAAAACAAGGTTATCCAGCAAATTTAACGAAAGATTTACCAAAGGAATAAAAAATATATAACATTACATCCAATGAGGATTACAAAAGAGAAAGATTATGCTTATCTATTCTATGATTTTACATTTCTATTCAGTTAAAGAAATTTAATTTTTGTTACAAAGTTCCTCTATTATTACATACCCATAAATAAATATTAAGTATTATTTTTTTTTCAATTTTATGCACTGAAAATTGATTTATGCTTGTCAACTTGATTAGCAAGACTAAATTTTTTAAATAAGTATAGCAATTCAACAAAAAATAAAATAATTTTTTTTGGTAAAAGGAAACACTAGAAAAAAAAACTAATAATCGTTTTGGCCTAACAGACATTGCAGTCATTCGGTAGCAGAAAAGGAGTCACTTAGCAGTTTTTGCATAAGCAGGGCCACATGGGACGTTAAATTTTGGCTCATTTTTTCCACACAATTTTCATGAATATAATGATTGCGTATGGAGGGATCGCTACCATCTTCTCGGAACCAATGAATATATTTTCCGATTTACTGGAGTTTATAGGTGGACATATAAGCATGAGTTGTAGGTTAGGCTTATTGGGTTTCAAACCAAAAATTGCTTTCTAACAGCTGGTTCGAAATTCCTCCGAAGAAAAATAGAAGTTAGCTATTTCTCCTAGAAATATATGTCAAAATGCCTAGTCAATTGTAAAATTTATTATTTTCTGATAAAAAAGCAATTTTCCTCAATAAATTCGTTTAATATTAAAAGTTCTCAATAGGGGATTTCATAACTGCTAATAGTAATTTGAATATATGTGAATTGAGTAAAATTGTCGCTTTTGAATTTTAATATAAACTGCTAATCTTCAACTATTAAATGCCATTTTGATCCTAAGTAGGAAAGAAACAACTATTATAAGCACTATAAGAATATTTTTGAATACTTTATAAACATTTTTTGCAAATTTATTTTAAAATTTTATATTTCATACTAAATTTATAAATTTTACTCAGAAAAAAAAAAATCACATGAAATTTACTTGATTATAGAGCAGTTTTTAAGATGCCGCCCGTTTCACAGTAATCTGAATATTTGTGAGTTTAGTAAACTTGTCACTTGTGAATTTTAATATAATTGTATGTCAGTTAATTAAAAGGTATTTGCGTATTCAAATTCTTTAAGGCCAAATTATAGTGACAATTCTGAAGTAAATTTTTGCAAAGGTAGCGAACAAAGTTTTTTCTACTTGTCAAGATCAGAACAATTATTCAGATTCATTAGTTTTAATTCCGGGTTTTTTGTCATAGTATTTGATCCAGCATCTGTCGATTAACGTTTCTTTAAGTTTTGGATATATGCATCTTCGATGGTTTGGTTTAGTTTGTCGCTCTACGGTCATCTTTTGCACACTTTAGGCTAAACAGACCGGGACCTACAGTTTAAAGTAGATTCCTAACCAATACAAACATCCATGGCATCGCCGGGACTCGAACCCGAAACCTGTGGTACCGAGCGCCAGAGCGCTAGCCACTCGGCCATTCAAGGCCCTTGCATTTTTAATGTATACCACTTTTAGTTCAAACTTTCCATAGAAATTCAGCAAATAAAGTTTCAAGTGATGTTTTTCAAGAATTTTGTTATTTATTATTTATTCAATAAAGGAATTTAAAACAATTAGACATAAAATACTTCAAATACTTCTTAAATTTGCCTTAAATTACTTGAGTTGCAATTCATTTAAAACATTTGAGAATTACCGTGTTCCTCATTATCTATATCAAAAGTAAAGTATTATTTAATTTAAAAAAAAAAATAATAATTGTTAACAAAAGTAATGTATTGTCGAGTTAATTAATTTAATATTTATCATCCCAAGCATTAATCTCGTCAGTGACAATGTCCTCTTTGTATAAATACTTTTAAATTTCTCATGGAATTACATTTAAGTTACCGTACTCATACTCAGTACTGTGACTCATCAACATTTGTATCTATACTTATGATAATTCATTTCTAAATACATATTTTAAATTTGAACAAAATTGATTTAAAATACTAAAACATAGGAATTAATGTTAAAATTTATTTGCACTTTTTTTTCTTAACTAAAAAAAATAAAATAAATATATCTTTAACTGGAAATTTTTTTTAAAAAACTCTAAAATTAAAAAAAAACAAAAAACTCTTTAATAGAAAAGGGGTACACTCATGTTAAACATAATTAATTATTTTAATCTATTATAATATGTATATAGTTTTACTTCATGCAAGTCTATTAAAATGACCATCACACTCTTGTTAATTAACTTTTTTTGTTATTCACACATTTATGTAGATAATATGAAATCAGTACGAATTCAACTACTGCATTCGTGTTTTGATTCTAAGCACTTAGCAGAGAACATTCAAAGAAAACTATTTCAAATATGATAATGATAAATCATTAGTCGTATTTTGCATTTTCAACAAAGAATATATATGGTTGTGTTTCATAATTTTTCCTACAATTTTAGATAATTGAATTCACGTTCGAGTCTTGAATAAAATATCATAAGAAAAACAAAAGGAAGTAATATAATAACTTTGGATAGTTATTATAATAAAACTTTTAGAAGCCCTTCAAAATGAATTACACAGTCCAGTCACATTAATGTGACCAACACCTACTTTCGACGTCAACGTGAAGTAACCAATCACAAAAGGCAGGTGGTAGCACATTGCAGTGGAGTGTATATAAAGTATGTCCTAGAGCATCGGAAAGCATTTCAATCGTTGGCGTAATGCAGAAACGTAGCGATTTATCCGACTTCCAAAATGGCATGATTATTGGCTTTCGGGCCAAGGTTGGAAGCATTTCGGAAATGGCTAATTTTGTGAACTGCTCGCGTGCCGCCGCGGTAAAAGTATACCGTGCATGGCAAAATGGCACTATCCAAAATCAGCGGCGTGGCACAAGTGGTGCACCACGGGTTATAGATGACATAGGCGAACGAAGGCTAAGAAGATACATTCGGGAGAATAGACGTGCAACTGTTGAGCAACTGACAGCCCAGATGAATCAAGGGGCTACCAAGAGTGTATCCTCAACAACGGTTCAGCGAACGTTGCTGCGTATGGGCCTCCGAAGCAGACACCTGGTTAATGCACCTATGCTGACTACTGTTTATGGGCGACGAAGGCTGGAATTTGCACGCCAGTACCGAAACTGGACGTCCACAGAGTGGCGACAGGTGGCTTTTTCCGATGAATCATGTTTAATGCTCCATCTGACATATGGACGTTGATGTATACGGCGGGAAACGTCTGAAAGCAAACACCCTACAACAATTGCCGGAAGGATCCAAGCTGTAGGAGGGAGCATTAGGGTTTGGGGAATGTTTTCCTGGCATTCACTGGGTGCACTCATTATTGTGGAAGGCACGATGGATCAGCACAAGTACGCATCTGCCCTTGCGGGCCATGTCCACCCCTGCACGCGAATTATATTTCCTCAGAATGATGGCATCTACCAGCAGGACAATGCAAGGGTCATACAGCTCGCAGTGTATGTGCGTGGTTCGATGAGGATGAGTTTGCTGTACTCACCTAGCCAGCAAACCCACCGAATATAAACCTAATCGAGACCTAATCTGTGGGACCATTTCGATCGGGTTATTCGCGCCATGGATCCTCAACCGTGTAATCTAGTGCAGCTGGCCACGGCACTGGAGTCGCAAGGCTCAACATCCCAGTGAATATCTTCAGAAACCTAATTGACTCTCTTCCTGCACGTCTCGCAGCGGTCAGCTCTGCCAAAGGTGGTTATTGTGGCTTTTGACAGGTGGTCACATTAATGTGACTGGACTGTGTATATTTATTTCATAAAGAATCATTTTAGAGCTTACTGAATAATATCTGAAGTTATATCAGTAACTGGAATTGCATCAGGATTACCTTAAAAGGACTACGAATCCAAAGAAATAAAACTGATTTAATACAGAGACAATCATTAAATCGTTTAACTTGAAATAAAATTACAGAGCAAATCACAGAAAAATAAAACTAGAATTGAAAGAAAATTTAACGTACATCCTTTTTCTGCTAGGCAACAATCCTTAGTGCAGAGTAAAACTTTTGTTACAATCCTCAATGTATGCTAAAAAGTATCGGCAGTGATGGTCTTCAAAGCGCGCTGTGATTCACGTTGAATCTCTTCAGTTGACTCGAAAAGCTGTCCCCTGAGTGGTCTTTTGAGTTTAGGGGATAGCCAGAAGTCGCATGCTATGAATATGGTGGTTTTGGAACGATATGGTTTCATGTTTGGCGGAAAGGTCACGAAGAATCAATGCAGTGTGAGCTGGCGCATTCAGTGTTTTCGGTACCAATCGAGATTTGAAGTCCAAAATGGAATTGACCGATCCTTTTGAAATTCCAATATCATCATCAAAGTCTGTAATTGTAAATCGACGGTTTGCAAGCACCCAATCTTTAATTTTTTGGAAGTGAGCTTCGTCGGTTGAGGTGGATGGTCGACCAGAGGGCTCTTCGCCTTCAACGCGTTCTCTGCGTTATTTGAACTGTTTATACCACTTCTAAACATTTATTTCTAATATAAGACTGCTCACCGAATGCCTTAAGCAACATTCTATACGTTTCCGCAAACAAAATTTAAAGCAAATTCCTTGGTCGATTAATTCAGACATTTCAAAAATCGCCGGAATCAGTTTTAGCGTCTCACAAAGCCAAGCGTAACTCAAGCACTAATGAATATTTTGACGTGAAATTTCCCACAGATGTCAAGGACAGTACCAGCAACCTAAACAAGAAAAAAATTGAAATTCCATAAGCCCCGGGTATTTAAATTGAAAATTGGTCTTATTTTTTGGTATAGTAGTATCAACAAATTTCGAAAGTGGAGAAACGGAAAGTGCACGCGAAGTTAAAAGAAGTTTAACCACTGGAATTACTCAGTTTTGCCAAGCGAAAAGTGAAACATTAGAAGCAAAACCGCGATATATAAGTGTGAGGCATCTAGAGATAAAAAAAAATCAATCCATTGTGGGACAGCCGAGTTTAAGTAATGAAAATCTTCTTCTATTAAAGAAAATGTCCTCTTTATTACGCCATAACCGTAAGTGTATTTTATACTTAATAACAACTGAAAAGTTATTCAAATGGCTATCTTTTAATTATTTAATTAGATAAAAATTTCATGGTACTGTGAAATAATAAGAATACATCTGCAAATAATAGAGATATAGGGATTGCGAGAGAAAAAATCAGGGAGACTTATCGAGATGGGCATTATATATTATTGTTATTTCTGTAAAATCTGATCACAAACATTACATGAAAATGTTATAATTAAGAAGCAAATGTTGATTAAATCAGCATTTAAATAGTCTTGTGTTATGAATATGACTTTGATAAAATGATTTTTGCGTTAAAGTTTTGTTAATTAACAAAATATCAGAAAACTATTAACATTTAGTTAAATTTTTTTGAGAAATTAACGAAAGTAAAGAAAAACGAAAGAAAGAATACCAATAATAAGAGAAAATGAGCAAATTGAAAGTTCAGCTTTATGAGTCAAGGATGAGAAAGAGTTAAATAGAGTCGGACGCAATACAAGCAGGCGAAATAGCAGATGAGCTTACAAAACAGTTAAATATATCTTTATTAAATTAAGAAAAGAATCTAAATCTAATGGATGGAACAAATTCAATAAAATTAAATTTCAAAAATCATTGAGCGAAACGCACGCATAGCAAACATATTATTAATTATACTGCAATTTTGATGATATCTTGTTTTATAAACAATTTTCCTAAAATACGTTCTGTAACATCTAAAATATATGTCGTAAATTGCCAAACAAGATATCTTAATATTTGCTAAAAAAACTTTTAAAATTATTTATTTATGTTTATGTGCATGTATTACACAAATATATTATTTATTTATTTGTAATGTACCAGAATAGAATTAAATTGTAAACGAAACAATAAATATCTCTCCATTTTATTTCATGTTGTAAGGAGTAGGATCTGAATGGTCGAGTGGCTAGCTCTCTGCCACTCGGTACCACAGGTTTCGGGTTCGAGTCCCGGCGGTGCCATGGATGCTTGTAGTGGTTCGGAATCCACTTTAAGCCGTAGCACCCGATCTCATATGACTGTAAGTGCGTCACGGAGCAAAAGTCAGACTTCTACCTGTGGGTGCTCCATCACAACAGAAGCTGCATCCTTCCCCTTCAACCATGAGTCCATACGGGTTAGTGGGCTTGATCTAGATTAGATATCTACCAAGTAGGATAAGTAACAACAACAGGAGTAACATACATATGCGAAATGAAAGAAAAATAAGTAACTTGCAGTTAGCATAATGGTTAAATTATTCTTATATTTCTACATATTTTTATTCTGTATATTTATACAGACACTAAAATCGATTTAATTCAGGTCTTTTCACTCTTCAACATTTCCATGTCAAGATATATTTAATTCGCTAGCAATTACTCACTGAGCTTCTCCCAAATCTATGTATCGGCATATGTGTTCGAATCTGCTCACCCCTCCCACATCGTCGAAGTTTTGCAAATTAAATTTTACACGGCTGTGGTATTAAGCAATATCCTCCCCTTCCCTCGTTGTCCCTTACTGTATGAAAGAGAACGAAAGCGCTCATTTCCGCTCAGTCGAACAACTCCTTCCCTTCCTTTGTCACGACCTCCCAGCGAGGTCCAACGCTGAGATGTGTTCAAAACTGGGCGAGCCCTAACGTTTTACTTCTCACAATCCCAATTAAATTCCTGATGGACGCCCCTGGTTCACCACGGATTATGAAGTGTTGTGTTTGCTTGCTTTAATGAGATTTCAATAAAAAACAATACACCATTTTTCTCAAACAAATGATAAGACATTTATTTGAAAAAAATATTAATTTAACATATCAATTGTGAAACGTATTCACTAGTTCTTATAATTACAAGAAAGTTTTATTACAAATGTATACTAAAACAAAAGGAATCTTTCTAAATCCTATTGTATAAAAATATCAGGTCCTCTGTGTATTTTGAGTTGTTTATGGCCCTCTGGTGTTTAGAATATAAAATGTTAACAATGACCTTTACGTAACAATATATATATGAAGTATAACTTTAATATCATGAAATTAAGTTTGGGTTTGTTTCTGGTTTATAATTATATATATATTTTGGATTTTTTAAAACAAAATTTATAATAAATAGCATTAAATCGATGATGGATATTTCTTTATTAGTAGTTATAAAATAGGGGCATGATGGCCGAATGAGGGGCCGAGAATGCTCTGGCGTTCGGTACCACAGATACCGGGTTCAAATCCCGGCTTTGCCACGGGTGTTTGTAGTGGTTCGGAATCCACTTTAAGCCGTAGGTCCCGGTCCTAATAGGATCGTAGAGCGCTTCGGGGGCACTGTTACTCCGCGTCCGTGGCTTACCATCAAGTTACACGCGCCGCCTGAGTAATGCAAAGTGAGTAACATCGGTGCAGCCCTTATGGCGAAAATCACGGTCTATTTGTCAGCTGCATTAGAAGAAAAAAAAGTATTTATAAAATAGCTTTTAATTTATAGCATAGTTAATAAAAATATGATAGCATAAAATTAAATAAAAAGGATATAAACAAGATGGAATTAACTAAAAAAAGAGCTTGCATGTTATTGAAGGATAGCAAAATAAGGCAGTTTTTTTTAATTAATTCATTATTAAAGTAACAACAAAACGCAATTAAATTTTTTTTTGATGAAATTAGGCGTTTATTCTAGAATTTGAAAAATGATACTTTTATTTACACAGAGAGAATTAATTAATAATTTAATATTTTGAATCATCCTCAAAGGATGGGGATATTTATGAAATAGTCATTACTTGATATTATATATGTTCAAGCTCAATTAAAGAGCAAGTGATGAGAAGTAAGTAACTTAATTAAGTTTCCAAAGAGAAATTAAAATTCAAAATATATTTCAAGTGTTATTTCTTTGGTTTTTATTCTTAATTACGTTTGTTTGTATTTCATATCACTATTTGTTTACAAGCTTGTGAAGTTAACTTTGTTATTTCAATTTTATATTGAATAAAAATTTATCGGGAGATTTTGAAGGAAACAGATGTTAAAAGAAAAAGATTTTTGTTTTTAAAATATTTCTAATTTATATTTTTTATCGCTTTCAAATTGTGTGATTTAGTTCATACGAAAAATGATCGAATCACAAGCATTTTAATAAAATTAATTTCTATGAACATTAGTTACTAATATTAATTTTTTAATTTTCTAATGGATTTGTGCCATATATTATGAAGAAATTAAAAAATTAAATGTTCATTAACATACTAAATTCATCAAAAGTTTGTTTGCTGTCAATAAAATATATGGGTATTGTTTTGGGAGAGGGGCCCATGGCTTCCTTGATCACTTCCAAATTTTTGAATTTTCTTCTAGAACTATTTCTTAAATTACTTTCTAGAGTTGTTTCATGCATATTTAAATTTCTTTCATGCGTATTTTGTACATAATATTTATTTATATTTCTTTCCCAGGCTATTAATTTTATAATTAAGTAAATAATATAAAACTGTTAAAAAAGAATGTCTGGTGAAAGCAAAGACAATTTTATTTCAAAGTGAAAATGAGAATTTTTCTAAGAAACAAATCGCTTCGAGTTCTAAAAGGTTTTTATTTGTATTTTATAAGATTGCTGTTATGCGTTTTGTTTTTGCATTAAATTCTAAATTTTATGGGTAATTTGTATAGCGTCCCAGCCTATTATATATTTCGTCCAGTGTCCTTTCTTTAGCTTCCCAGCCTATTATTTTATTTTATTTTTTTATACATTATTTTAATTCTAACATAGTCCGTGAGCACTTTAAGAAACATTTCAATTTCAGAGATTGTTTTATTAAACAAGTTGAAATGGCTCCTAATTTCTTTATGTTGCTTCCTATAATGTGCGGACGGTATTCAACCATTTTTGCAATGATTTTGACTTTTGCAATGATTTTGACAATGATTTTGATGATTTTGACAAGGATTAATTTAATTTTTAAATGAAAATAAATACAACTTGAATATAGATTAAGAACAGGGTTTAATTATTGTCTGCATTACTGAAGTTATTATTTACTTTAAAATGTCGTTGGTATATAAATAATGACTCGAAGGCTATATTTTTTATTTTTATGACAAAATACTCTTATTCGATTAATAAAAATATATGGAGAGGATATTTTAATCTTTTCACAAGTGAAACAACTGGCATTAGTAAAAAAAGGAAATACTTGTAAAAGCTAACTTATGAATGGAAAGAAGAAAAAAAATACATACCCAACACAAGTACATATACTCCTTATTATACGTAAAATCTCATCTCCTGTTTTAAAAGAAAATTCAACCCCCAAAGAACCATCATCTCTAAACATCTGCATGGGTACTGTGAACAAAATTTGGTTTTAAAGATATTAAAAAAACGCAAATTATATTCACTGTCAAAACGTCAAAAACATGTTTATCAATGTAAGACTACGTGCTGATTGTTGCATGAAGATTATGGGGCAAATGAAAAATGAAAACATGTACTTGGATATATTTGGACTTTCAATACAACTTCTTATAAGCGATATCCTAAGACAAATCATGAAGATTGGAAGGTTGTGATGGGGAGGGGGGACATTTTGTGATGGGGCAGAACCATTTTTCCATCGAACTCTTTTGGGAGATTAATTCAATCTCGTTTATAGCACCATTTTTATCATCGTAGATTGATAATCTGAATACAAAATGTTTATGTGTAAAATTTTTTTAATCGAACCAAAGTTAGGAATGATTTTATTTTGAGATCTTAGTTCAGCCTTTCTAATTGAGAGAGAAATAGACCAGACTATTTTTAATACATGCTCATTTTCCAAAACTTAAAATATATCGATATGGTATCGGTAATAGTTAATCTTTTACCTATTCATTCCTATGATCACTATGGCCACTAAGGCTATACGTTATTCCTATGATGAAGAATGGCGTATAAGGCCCAAAATTTTAAATAGTTTCTTTAATCAAGTTTGCTAGATTAGTTAATTTTAATAAAATTTTCTTGATTTTATTACTCCATTAATGAGAATGAATAGAGCTAATGGACTATTATTGTGGAGTATTAGAATATTTGCCACATGTGTTATTTAAATCAAGACCAAAACCGCTTTAAACACAGCATTAAATATTTAAAATAAGTATTGAATTACATGAACATAGTTATGTATAACCCGAAGTTTCTTATTGTGTGTTTGTTTGCTTGTTGAATGCAATACATGAACATAACAAGATTTTATACGTTCAGCTTGAATTAAGAGACTGAAAAAATATTTTTTTTAAAGATACATTAATAAATTTAATGTTTTCCCAATGCAAATGGGTTTACTTTTATTATGTTCTATAATTTTATTATTATATGGTTTCATTACAAAATATTTTTAAATTAAAATTTAAAAATTTATATGGTAAAAGGTTAAAAAAATAACATACATTTGTAAGCTTACTTCATAAAACATTAAAATCCTTGGTAATTATTTACTATACTATATATATGGTGAACTAATTTTAGATAATAAAAGCAAGTTCTTCATGTTTTCAATGATAATAATTAAATCAATCTTCAATAAATGTTTAGATTAAAGTATATCTTTCCCTTCCTAAGAAATGAATGTAATTAATGCTAGTGACAAACCGGGTAAAATATTCCACGAAAAGTTTATTCAATGTAATTAGATTTTTTTAAGGAATTCTTTAGAATTATTTCTGAAGCTTATCGAAAGCAATAAAACAAATACACAAATCAGAAAGTTCTATACTACAACTAGGAAACACCACATCAAATGTACATATAATATTTGAAGAAAGTGTCTAAATTTTTTAAAGTTTGGTTTGATCCATTTTGTTTCTAATTGTCTTTTGTCCAGTTTTAGTGAATGGATTATTATCTTAACGAGCATTTTTACAATAAATTCCTATTTCCCAACTAGAAATATTAAAGATAAAGATGTTAGATAAAATAAAAACTCTTCTTAATTATAATAGATCAAAATAAAATAAAAAGCCCTTAATTAATTAAAATTTAAAAACTTTTATTTAGAAGTAGTAAACCTAATAAATAAAGCAGCTTTTAAAACTGTTGATTGAATGAATTTTATAAGGCAGAATAAAATTCTTTAAAAATTATTTCAACTTTTAACAAGTTTAAATATTATAACAATTTTCGAAATATTCATGGAAATATTTGTAGAAACCTTTCGAAGCCAATATCTATGGAATATTAACATTTTAAAATTCAAAGGGCTCGATTCCAAATTCGAAGCATGTTAAATTTTAATTGTGAAAATCCAACTTTAATTATTTCAGACTAAATATGAAATAGTTCCTGTGTTCATGTATATATGCTTTGTATATATATATATATATTCATTCATACACAGAGTAAATTAAAAAGCTAAAAAAAGAAGGAAGAAAAATCCACAAATAATTTATGCATCTGTGTATATTCAATGCAAGTTTATTTTATAAAATAATTTACGTGGGTGTATGCATTATGTATATATATTTGGGTAAATTAATTTTGAAGCAATTTGTTATTTTACACCATACGTAATATTATCTTCATTGTAACGAAATATTTTTCATCCAATCAATGTAAGATGTAATATTTGTCGAAAACATTTAAATTCTTTAAAGATTTATTTGATTCATCTTCTCTCTGAATGCATTTTGTAAGTTTTCAGGCGTGGATTATTAATTTAATGAACATTTTTAAATGAAACAAAATTTTTCAAAATAATGTAGAAGCATTCTTTTGTTTGTTTTGTAGTTGTTATTTGCGCTAACGAATATATACTATTTGGTTTAAATTATTTCTTTCAAAATATATTTCTATTTAAATTTTAAATATCTTCCATTTCCTAGCAGGATTGTTTCATAAAAAATTGTGTTCTATTTATTTCAGATACTTTCAATTTAAGAATTAAAAATTAATACTAAAGATTTATTCTTTTAAGAATTATAATTAAAATATCAATAATGATTACTTCGAATTACGGTAGCAGCTTTATTTGTTTAAATCATCAAGAAACCATTTAAGATTTCAACTCTTATAAGCAAATATTTTCCAAATCAAATAAAATCTTAATAAAGAGAAAATTAAACTTAAAACAAATGTATTAAAGAAATAAAAATAAAATTACATGAAAATAATAGTTAACTTTAGATATTATAATGTGTCTTGATTTTTTTAGTAGGCCTTGAACATCTTCATCAAAAGTTATCATTTGTTAAAATGTATCCAAAAATAAAAATCGAAGTGCCAATAGAACTAGTAGTAGATTCTAGTTTATTTTCGTTAAGTAAATATAATTTCATTCATAAGCAATAGTTCAATAAAAACGTATTCTTCTTTCTTCTTCATTGGCGCAACAGCTCGCCCCATGATGGGTAAAGGCTGGCCGTCTACTAACAGATTTCGAGACGTTTCTTTTTTACGGGGTAAAGTTGTCAGCCCTATTCCCCCTCTCCCTCCCCCCAAAAAAACCTATTACTCTATAACATTAAAATATAATCTTAATTATGTTAAATGTTTAAGGAAAGAATAAGTTAAAATGTGATTATATGTAAATATGTCTTTTGTATTAACTCAAGTTCAAACTCGAACTTATTTAATGATATAAAACTAATTCTGTATGATATTGGCCGATTTTTCTATAAATATATAAAAAAAAATTAAGTGTATATGAAATAACTAGATTTGATCATTGTTGATGAAAATACGTTAAATTCATGAGCTCTTAGGTTTATGAAAGTCTTAAAAACCGTTATTTGCTTCTTTGATTTAAATCAAATAAATTCAGAATTCTTAAAAAGGATTTAAATCAGATATTGGGAGGTGTCCCCGCGTATAGCACTAACAGATGTTCTCATACAGTGGGCTGTACAGTGGGCTGTACAGTGGGCTGTATATTATGAATGGGCTGTACACAGTGGGCTGTATATTATGAATGGGCTGTACACAGTGGGCTGTATATTATGAATCACACTCACACACTAACAGAAATTTCACTTAAATTTCACTTAACAGTCACAGCCACTCGCAGTCGTACTGTTTCACTCTTGCCGATCTGGCACGACACTTAACACTCGGATTTCTGTGCACGCAGACGCATGCATACATTTTTTTCGCCGCTAGGGGTATCCTTGCGCGCAGGCGCGAACATACCGCCCGGCGTTGACATGTTCACATTTAACCACTTTAGAATTCAAATATTCACAAAATTCTCAAATTATTCACTGTTACACTGATCACACATGAAATACACAATATAAAAATAAATTTTCCTAAAACTATTCACAAAAAAAGCTGATCGCAAAAATACACAATATGAAAGTCAATTTCCTTCATTAACACTAGGCAAAGGTACGATATTAATTAAGCCTTTTATATATGCCATTTTTATCTTTTAAAGTAGCCACTCGTGTTACTTTATCTTCGCCTGGATGAATTTTGATAATTATGGCCAAATTCCATTTTAAAGGAGAATAATTATCAGGATTTTTATTTAATAGCTTATTTAAATATTCCGATGACCATTTTTTCCAAAGATGTTGAGTCTTTTTTTGAACCAATTGCCAACGTCTCAATCGATTCATAGGAGTTTCACTAAAATTAGATTCAGGCAATGCAACCAAAGATGAACCAATTAAAAAATGTGTCTTGCAATCCAAAATCTATTTCGTATCAAAGATAGGGTTGTTTTAGCACCTGCATGAAAATGTAAAGCATGACAATGATTAGTAACAATAAAAGTAAAATTATGTTTAGCAGGAATAATTAGTGGACATTTTTGGTTCTAAAGTAAGTTAGAGTTCTTGAGTTTTCGACCCACGCTTAATAATCCATCATCATCTAGAAATGGACACAAATTTAACAATTCACTATTGTTCGGGATAGAAGTATCCTTCTCCTAGCTTTGAATTTATTTTATGAAAGTAGTCCTCTGAATGTTTTCAACAATGCGCGCCAATAATTGTGAAAATTCACTAATTGTTAGAGTACCAGAAGTTCGATCTAATGAGTTTCTTGTATTGCTGATAAATCTTTTGCACCGGCGATGATTCTCTTGAGTTTTGTAAAGGAAGAAGAGTTATAAATAACATCTAGAGGCTCCACAATATGAGTCAAGCCACACACATGATTTGCTGTCGACAATTTAGTTCTCTCGAAATCATATCCTTGTCCTTAGTTGTAAGATCTCCATCCATAAGCCGCACCGGACTTCCAGGAAACTTATCATTCATTAAAAATGGTGTATCCACCATAATTCATTCTCTTGGAGTTTATCTGCATGTAGATCACGGGAAATGATGTTGGCACTATTCATTTAAGAAGGCACAAAATTCCAGTCTTTGACATTTGTAAATTGCAGTATTTTTGATACGCGATTAGACACAAATGTTTTTAAATAACACAGCTCTTTCATTATCATTTCACTTCTCTTTATCGAGGCCTGGATGGTTTTCGAATCTGTCCACAAAACAGTTCCTGACATATCACTTTTTAAAGATGTTTTCACTTTTTGCTCTAATTTGGATAGTAACACGGCAGCACAGAGCTCCAATTGTGGAATTGAAATGTTTTTGATCGGGGCAACTCGATAACAACTTTTTACACAATATCTCTGGATTTTGCCAAACACTTAGGATCTTCTTTAAGAGGCATTTTAAGCACATATTTCCCTTCTTTATCTGTATAAAAATTATTCTCCTAATTTTCTTCACATATCAGATTTTCATTATTAGGAGGAATGTCCATTTCTATGTTTTCTATTTCCGAGAAAGACTTAAAAGTTTTATCTAATTGCTCATAATTGTCTCTAATTAATCCACAATGAATATTCTCATCTAAATCACTTGTAACACTCCCGGAACAACATATCCGAAGCACGAATTTCGTAAAATTAAGCTAGATTCAGGGGGATATATTTTCAATGGTCTCAAAAGGTTATAAAAATCCTCTGCGCCTAATAAAATATCTGTTCTACCTGGAATGTTAAATTGTTGATCCGCTAACTTAATATTACTCAAATCATACATATTAACTTTTAATATTTTACTAGGACTTACATTAGTAATTCGAGGAACAATTAAAAATTTCAACTCTCTTTCGTAGCTATTAGATTTATTTTTTAATTTAGCAGTAACTTGCGTTTTAATATTTAAAGACGCATCATTTTATCGGATACCACTAGATTAGTTTTTTCTCCAGTTATAAAACAGGCCATTGAAAACTTGATCTAAGAGCGCTCTCATTTCATGTGAATTTTCTGAACTATTACCTAAATAACATTTAGCTGTGCTCAATAGACTTGTTTTGAATTCACTTGACATAAAGCTCGTAGTTGCAAATAATTTATTACTATTTCGAGGAGTGCTTTCTCCGGGCGGGTATAAATTCTTGTGCGGGGGAAAACGAGGTATTGGAACTGATTTCATTACTTTCTTTCTCATACAACTCATCCGGATTCTCTGCGCTTTTGCGTGGGTAGTGTAAACTTTTATGGTGCTTACATTTACAAAAACAAGATACCTTCGATTTGCAATTAGAAACTGAACAATTAATCTGTAAACAGTTAAAGCGCATATGGTTCTGTTTAACAAGCTCAATTCTCTCATTCACTGTTAAATAATTTGGACAATCAGAAATATGGTGATTTTTAGTACATAAAAAACAATTTGAATCTTTAATATCCGAAAGAAAACCTTTTGACGCAAATTTTGAATTTTTAAACCTAGTTTTACTTTTTTGAAAGCTACTTGTGCTTTCGTAACTTGACTTCCCACTCGATGCAACATAAATATTATATTCTTCAGCTAATTTTATTGGGGGAACCAACTATCTGCTTGTCTTATACTTATGTGAGACTCGATTTCTCTATCTAAAGTTTGAAATAATTTATCGGAAACTATTAATCGTTTTAATGTTTCAAAATCGGATACTTTTCTTAATTTTAAATAATACTTAAAATTAGTAGTTAAGCGCGACGCAAACTGCACATACGATTCATTTAAGCTCTCCTCTTTTCTAAAATTGTCCAAGCGTGCTTGTAGTGAAGGCTCATACTCTCGCAACACAACTGAGTTAATTGTCTCATAGTTCATGATATCTTTATCATTTAAATAAGTTATTATATTAGAAGCCGCTTGCTGTTTTATATTGTTTTGTGCTGTTCTGTTTGTTTTGTTCTCATTGCTCCAGTTGTGTCTTTTCTACCCGCCATTGGAAATGCATATATATATATATATATATAATTTGCTTTGAAAATGAAAGAAATGTCTAGCGTTAGTCGTATGAAATGCTCAAAAAGGCATGCTTACAGTAATGGAAGATATTCGAAATAACCTTCATGTGAATGCAATTAAGTTCGAAGCACTCAATTCAATGAAAACTTATTTATTCTATTTCCAAACTGAATCTATTCAACACATATTTAATGCTGTTTACAGGATAAATAAAAAATCCTGTCGAATTTCGTTCGACTAGTCTTAAATAATTATAAAGGTTTTTAAAGATTTATTTAGTCAGTAAATTAATATGTCGTTGGCAGCTAGCATACCAGAATCTTAAAAAAAGAGTCGATTGGGAAATGCTGGATCAAAGTAGACTACAGCACTGCAAACACTAGGGCGGCATTAATGCTAATTAATTTAAAGCAGTTTTATCTTTGCAAACGAAGTATTGTTCTCTGGTGATACATCAAATTATTGCGAAAGATCTAAATGAATGCAGATACCCCAAATAAAAAATACTTAAAAACACTGAAAATGTGTTAGGAGAAAAGGTTTTCGTTTGTCCTTTCTACAAGCTATTGCAAATATTCAAACAACTTCATTTTATCACAACCCAGTTATTTAAGTGAAATGGGACTGTGCTTATCGATTTTAGGTACTTCTACCTGAACCTTAAGTGATGATTGAATAGTCCTGATAGACAAGAATATATACTGAAAATAAAGAAATTCTACCATTTTTTAAGAACCTTTTTTTTCCAATGGCATGCATATTGGAGCGATTCATCGCTGTTCACGGGAATTTTGAGTGATAAGAGATTTATTTAAAAAATATTTTTTCCGGTTGTAACATCTGAAAGTTGCACTATAAGAAGGGGGGGGACTAAAAACCAATGTGTGATTTTTCAATGATTAATTTCTTAATTTAATTTTTTTTTCAATGTGTTACGAATTTATTTTGTTAAACTAATTAGAATCTTTCAATTTGTTTTTTTAATAAATGATTACAAAATTTATTTCGGTAAATACATTTATTTTTTATTTTATTTTTTCAAATAATTGTTTTCGCAAAAAAAAAAATTATAAATTTTTCAATTCAATATTTTTATTTTTTTATTTATTTTTTTTTTTTTTGCAAAAAAATTTGCATTATTGTTTTGCTATTTTTATTTCTTAATTTTTACAAATAATTATTTTGGTAAAGGAATTTATTAATTTTTTATTATTTTCTTGCATAACTTAATGGTAAAGAAACTAATTAATTTTTATTTTATGAATATGTTTTTACAAAATTTTATATTTTTGATAAAAAGATTTATTTATTTTTTAATTTAATTGGAAAGAAATTACATTTGTTAGCAAATAAATTTTTGAAAGAAGAAAAAAAGTAAAATAAAATTGGGAAATATATTGTTCAATTAAATAACTGTCTAATAAATTTATTTTTTAATAAAGAAACATTTTAAAAAAATTAGATCTCTTTGGAAATTTATTTTTTACAAATTCAATGGGACAATTTTTAAAAAAAAATTATATTTTGAAGAATTTTATTTTAAACTTAATTATTTTCTCATTTCTTTTAAAAAAAAGGCAAAAAGAAAATTTTACATGGCTCTTTTGCTCGAAATCTTATTTTTGTACAACGTGTTTTATATTAGACAAGAATTCTGTTTTTTATCATGTACACACATCACTCATTATATTTATAAAAAAGTTACTCATAGAATATTACTAAATTATTTTCTAAAAAATAATACTTTCACAGATATTTAAATTATAATTTTAAACTTGTATTGAATTTGCTCCACCAAAACTTCTTTCATTAAAAATAAATCTGTATTTCTTTAAAAACAGTAAATATTTTCTTTTTGTGTGCTTCCCTATAATCCTTGTATACAACTTTTTGTTCATTTATTAGGGAATACTGATCCTATATAATAAAAAACTCATTTCAAATAAGCAATAAATTAAAAAAATAATAATATAAATGTGTTAAGTATTATTTAAACTATGTTAAATGATATCCTATATTTATTCATTAAAGATACATTGAATAACTTAAATGTTTTTCTGGGTTTCACTAAATCCTTATTAAACAGTCTTCAGTATATCATATAAAAAAGCATTTAATATTAAAACATATACTGGCATAGAGAAACCGAGATACGAACACAAACCTTCCAGAATTAATGTTTCTAAGTATTCACCATTTATTGAAATTTAATATAAAATATGATACAACAAACAACAGCAATATTTTGTTTTCTGATAAAAAGGAAGACATACTAATAATTCAAATATTATTTTATTACCATCAATGTGCACATCAAAGCGAAATCCATGGGTCTCGTTTTTCATACCATTGCTTTGCATTTTTTACTGATTCGTACTGAAAAAGTTTCTTTCTGAAGATGACGTTTTTATTAATGATATTGATTTGGTAAACGCATAACACTACGTTGCTTTCTGTGGAAAAGGATTTATTTATCTTAATTTTATTATTTTTTAACAAGTTGGATCTTTCCACAAACTGTGGACTCAGGTAGTAGATAATTGTATGGTGGTTGTAACTTTTACATTACGGCTAATGAAAAAAAATGTTTGAGTGCGAACTAGTATTTAAACTTGCGAAAGCAGAAAAAAAATGTAAAACATTTGTTAATATTTGATAAAACATATCATCTTTAATAAATTGACTATTTTGATTTAGACTAAAAATACTTCTTATGACTTAATCATTTTGCATTTTAGATTTTACCTCATTTTTCAAGTTTCACGGGTTCTTTACATATTGACGCTTTGAATTCTGCTGTGACTCTAGTTGTTATTTAGGAACGAAACCCATACGAAAAGAATAAAAAACTAATGCAACTCTGGTAGAGACTTTAATATTTGTCGTCTAAGAGTGTATGGAATTATTTACAATGAATCATAAGATAACTTTCAGACCAAAGAGCCTTTTTTCACAAAAGAATTCTGCATAATTAAATTAGGCTGATTTCGAGCATAAAAACATAACAATATAAGCATATACTACAATCTATTCACAGTACATTTTGTACTCAGAATGTACTAGAATTAGGAAAGCAATTTTCTTTATATTCAAAATCCTTTTTGTATTTCATGCATGTAAGTTGTTTTTCAGAAATTTCTCATTCACATCTCTGTAATAATTAAAGAATGACATCAAAACATATTATAAATTATCTGGAATAACGGCTTTAAAATTAAAATAATTTTATTGTTTATGTTTTTTTAAATAAACTTCATTGCTTAGATTTAATACATAAAATAATCCCTTTCTATAGTCAGGTTATTAGAATAAAATTGAAATGCATGGGTTTGTTTTTGGATAGGTATGGGAAATAAATATAAAAACCTCGAAAGATAATCAATTCACCAGCAAATATTCTCTAAAAGACCAAAATAGGAATACATTTAGCCTTAAAAAGAACATAAACTAGATATAATACCTAAAAATATTTAAATAACAACACACATAATGTCCACAACATAATGAGGCAGTTATAAAGAAGACCTTTCATATTAATAAAGCATTAATAACATAATATGTAAAATTCTGCACTTTATATATATATATATACCAAAAGGCAGAATCCTAAATCTTAGTTATCCCAAATAAGTAAGAAATAAATAATAAATCCATTCCATTATCATCTTTACTTTCTTTTGACAAATTCCTAGAATTAATGTTAGGATTATCCGATATATTTTTTTATTAACTTTTGATGCACAATTCAATATTCAGGCTTACAATTTTCATAAAACATAAAAAATTTATTATGACTTACTTAAAAATGTTTTTTTGTCAAATGTTTAAAAATATGCTTTGAAAACCATATTACATTTAAACTTCCACTTATTTAATATTTCATTTTTTTGCTCCTTAGATTTTTATACATTCACAGTTTCCAATAGAGAAAAGTAAAAATATTTGTTATTCCTATTTTTATAATAAATGTACTAAATAGAAAACAAGTTACAAAGCAATTTGAAGTCTTTCTCTTTGATTATAACTGTGCCAGATCTTTACAATGCATATTCTAATGAAACATGGAATATATTTAAATTACTTAATCTTGTATCCATTTCAACCACAGCAATTTTAAAGACATATATTATGCATCAAATTATATTTTAGGAAACAGAGATTTCAGATAATTTTTTTTGTTGCCAAATGTGGTTTCCAAATTTCTATTTTTCTCATTTAACTTTTACTCTAAACTCAACAGTCTCAGAAAATTGAAGTCAGAGAAGAGGGGATATCCAATGGGAATTTGCCTTTAGTCTGTTGAGAAGCAAAGAATTATTCGATCAGCCCTTTTCAGAAAAAAAAAAATACTAATCAACGCCCTTGTAAATGTAAGTAAGGAAAAAGCATAAAGATATTCTATATAAAGAAGCAATCTCAAGATGTCTTCTATTTAACAAAATTATTATATTTTAAATCATCGCATAATCCACAAATTAAAAAAAAGACAACGAATGATAATGAAAATAAAAATTACGGATAATAATAAAAATGGTACTAAAGAGAATGAATTTTGTGCACTCTATCATTTAATTAATCCTTGGTTTACTTTTTGGCATCAGCATCCATAAATCTCTGCGATACGTCACTTTCAGTCAGTTTCTTTTGTTGAAAAATTCCTCATCACATTAAATAAAAAAGGAAATGCAATTGAAAAGTTTTGTCTTAAAGGTCATAATCTAGGATAAACAACAACTGTATGCTTTTGCAGCTAGCAACGTTTGTAGCTATCTTTTAATAGTTGACGAATAGTTTGCTTATAATATTCTTTTATTTTCTTTTTTAAGATTTCGCCATCAAGTTAATTTTATTTAATGCCTACATTTGCAGCCGAATCTATTATTACTACATTTTACATGAAAACCCTGTTATATACAAGTTGTTGAGTGCTTATGGGCTGGAGAGCAGTGGTAATAAATGATAATGGCGACAGATAATTGTTGGCCAGCATTTAAATTCATTCTGCCCCTAGCTTATGGGGTGTCGTATGCAATTTTGCAATTCCCGGATGAAATTTATAATTCCACGCATGTTGTTAGGATTTATATTATTTATATTATAATAGTGGAATGTCATTTCCATTTTATAACTATATTCTTATTATTACTGTTTTTCAATATTTCTTTTTTTTTCAATAGCACGGTAAAAGTATCTACCACGCAAAAGTATTATTTATAAGAATGATACTATTAGTATAACGATATTTAATTTCTTTCATTTCAAATATTATACACATCAAAGTATATGGAAGTTTTACTTCAATGAAAATTATTTTGTAAAAATTATAACCACAAATATTTCTTTCAAGCTGAGAAAGAACGCTAACGATAAGCTATGCTTGTCTCTTCTTTTTTAAATCGTGAAAAATTGTTAAATTCGGCTAAAATTGATTTTGTAAATTGAAAAAAAAAATTAAATAATTAATTTTAATTTTAAATCAATATGTTTATATCATATTTTATGACAAGTTAGAATCACATGAAATTATTATTTGTAATAGCATTAGCATTAGTATTAAGTTAATTAATTAATTTTTGAAACCTTTTATATATCACCAGAACACAATTTAAATGTGCATTTGTTTCTTTTAAAAAACGATTATTTTCAGACAAAAGAATTCAAAATAATTATTTGATTTTTTGAGAATTCAAAATAATTCCTAATAAAGTATTTTTAATTTATTGCTTTCTTTTTGTTATTAGCATCAGAAAGTTTCTCACAGTGTTACATAATGAATAGGATACAGTCCAATTATTTATTTTTATAAAGATGTTCTTCTCATAAAATATGAATACAGTAAAAAAATGGACTAAAACTGATTTTGTAATTATTTATTTAAACTTTATTCCATGTATAGAATCATCAAATATGAAAAATAATTAAAAAAATAATTTAAAAGTAATGCATATATCTAAAGAAAATTAACTAGTTATTTTAAGGCAAAAATATATTTTAAAAAATTCATTAATTTAGAGGTACATTTAATACCTTCATTAGTATTAATCATTTATCATTATCCTTCATTTATATTACTCTTCATGAGTCATTTTTTGAGGTAATGTTTCTTCTTTAAGCTCTGAACTTACAACGCTATTTTGTGGTGTTGACTCAACATAAATTAAACAATAACACGATCCTAGAAACAACTAACTACACTGTTTACCCAACATATATATTAACCATTAGGAATTCCTCAATAACCGATACCATAAATTACACCTACAAGTTCGCATGTCTTCAGTGACTTATATATTTGGAAAAAGAAACACACTCACATGAAATAATTCACAAGCAAATTCATAATTCTAAATATAAACAAAAGTGAATTTATTATTATTTACAAATTTAGATTTGAAGTAAATCTTGCAATTAACATTATTTAAGTAAAAGTGAAATTCGGATAATGCATTAGTAAAAATATAACTTGATATAACCTGATAATTTATTATTGCTAATTTATCATATTTAGTAATAATGCCAATGTCAGGTAATGATAAAATTTATTAAAAAAAATTAGGTAATGCAATAGAATATAAGATTATGCAATAAAAATTAAAATGTGTACGGATTAACATTAAAATAAAAAGTAATAAGTATATGACTTCTTAATAACTAATTTACTTTTTTACATGTTTGAATTTTAAAATTAATTTTCTTCTTTTCATTTGCGAAATGGCTTAAACTAAATACTATTTATGAAATATATTTATTTTAAAATTATTAAAAATATTCTGAAAAAAATAATTAAATTTATAATTTATAATTAATTAATCAATATTAAAATTTCAATTATTTTTTTTTTAAATTTAAGTTTTTAATTTAATTTTTCTCTTTTAATTTCTGTTGAATACACCATGAATGAAGTTACTATATTAATGAAAAGTTAACGCATTTGGATTCAAAACTTCAACTTCTTGTTCCGGAATTCGAGAAGCTCAGCGAAACAAAATCCCTCCTGGTGTTTATTAAGGAGGAATACAATAAATCTACAAGTTCAAATGTCCTTTCCTTCGTTTTCTATGGATGATATAAATCCTGTTGATAGTTCCTAGTGTGGCAGTGGAAAAATGTACCTACTTCCAGCTTTAGTAGAGTAAATAAACTGACAAATTTGATAGGAACCTGTTCCTGGATAATAGTATGCTCAGTATGAATCTGCTAACAATCAGCCGTTTTAGTTGCGAAGATCAACCTGAGTTCTCTGTCCTTCAGGTTTGTTAGCAATGTGAGTCAAGTAATATCCGAGATGAGGTTGATTGATTACAACCAACCAGTTCAATTATATGTACCGGAACACTATTATGCACGATGGCGATTGTCACAATGTATATACAACATATCCCATCTACAGTCAGAATGTCTGATAGGAATTTTATGGGTTTGCTCTCATACGATATGTTCGTATCTTGGTGGTCGCATGGATGTTTGTTGGTGATTCGGAATCCATTTTAAACTGTAGATCCCGGTCTAATTAGCCCAAAGTGTGCACAAAATGCCCGTAGAGCAACAAACCAAACCCATACGATACACATATATGAGCAATTTCCCCTATAAAATCTTACCTAAAGCTGCTTCCCTCATCATTATTGGATTTACTGTTCATGTGTTCGAAACACACACAAACATAGCATCAGTACGTATAGTACTAGAAAGCTCAACTCAGTACGAATTAACTTAATTAACTTAACCCAGTATGTATTAGTTTAAATAATTTAATTAAATATGCATGGTGCTAGAAAGAAGTATTCCATTCAAATGGAATTCAAATCAAAAGTATGATTGAAGTATACCAGAAGTATACTGGCTGTAGTTTTTCAACGTCAGTATCTGTGATAAGCGGAAATAACGATTCGTTATTTCTCTACTATACCAATCGGCTTTTATGCCAATTGTTTGATTGGTGTAATACTGTAATCATCATAGTACAGTACAGTATTATGCACACTGATACTATTCATAGTATAATCATAGTAGCGCATGATATTATATATAATAATTATATTTAAAGAAATATTGTGAATCATAAGAAATTTTTTTTTTAAACTCTTAATACTGAATACTTTTGTCAAAATTACTACATTTTTTTTTTATTGACTTAAGAATATATTTATTTAATTATTAAATATGATATAGTTTTAAATGAATAGAGTTCATTTAATATATGTAAAATATATTAAATACGTATAAAGGATCACACATATAAATAAGAACACGTTGAGAACAATGACGACATTTACAATTCTTACTGCTTGAACAGAAGATTACTGAAAAAATATTTTAAAAGTATAATTTTGGTATGGAACATTGCAACTATAAAGGAGTTTTTGTGTACAATTTGTTTTTTACTGTATCATCTAATCATTTTTATTTTCGCTTTATACGCGCATGCTTATCAGAAACATTGCATTACTGCGCATGCGATTAGAAAGCGTTTTGCTAATGTGATCTATAAAATCAACATGGCCGTAAGTGATGAATTGATGTAAAAGTAGAAGTACTTATGAAATATGGAAACATATTAAAACTTAAATATTTAATTTAGATAAATTAAAATATCTTTTATATTCCAGGATCCTACACCCAGAAGAAATTTTTTTAATTTGCATTTAAAAGTCGATAAGTATGCTCATCTATCAACGATCATTTATCAATATATGTTCATTTACGATGATGAGCAACGAAAACTCATCTACGAATGACGAAAGTTTTCCTGTCTACTGTCTTACATTAAAAATATTTTATCATATAGTTTAGTTTCTTTACATAACAGCATTTAATACTAATTGATTCTAAAATTTCCATAATATTCTGTTCAAGCTTAGTAATTTTCAATTCATATACCATAATATATTTTGTTTAGAATGATGCTTGAATAATTAAAATTATCGAATAATTAAAAAAATACTTTATTTTATTTTGACTTATAAATATTCAGCTTTAATTTGCTGAAAAAAATATTTTTTCCCTCCTTAATATTAACCGTACAAAATTCAAATACAACCGTATTATTGATGCATATTAAGTAGTATAAAAGAAGTTTTGTTCAATTTACGGATATGTGAGAATTCGATCCCCACCCTTTTTTTTCAGTAAAGATAATGACAATTAGAAGAAAAAATAGAAATAGAAAATAGAAGAAAAAAAACAATCTAAATTCGGAAAAATAATAAGATTTAGGGAGGATAAAATAATGGATAAAATATTTACCTACACTGAAGGAAAAAAAAATCCCAACGCCAAGAAAAAATTATTGTAGAGTAATGAAATTTGAACAATGCATTTGTCTAGTTAACATGTTTAATTGATTAAATCTTAAAAATCACAATTTAATTTAAGATCAAGAAAATGCATTTCAAATGTAAAATGCTGTTACATTAATAGCCGGTGTAACCTCCTGAATTTTGAATGCAAGTCTACAAACGTTCATGCATTCTGTCATACAGGTGCCGAATGTCATTTTGTGGTATGGAGTTCCATGATTGTTGCACTTGTTTTGTCAATACTGGGACGGTTAGTGCTGGCTGTGGAAGATTCTGGAGTTGTCGTCCAATGATATCCCATACCTGCTCAATGGGAGACAGATCCGTAGGCCAAGGTAACTTGTTGTCTGTAGAGCACGTTGCGTTATAACAGCGGTATGAGGACGAGCGTTATCCTGTTGTAAAACTCCCTCTTGAACACAATGTATACTGGGTGGAACTATGTGTTGTGTTTCTGTCAGTGGTTTTCCATTTAATGTTTATGTTCATCTATGTTAATAGTTGGCAAACATTGCTGCTGCTAGTTTCGTAACATTAACATGATATTCGTCAAGAGTATCGAATCGAATTGCTGTCATCATTATTTTACTGATTCATTATTCTAATATTTCAAAATGATCTTCTAATAAATCATGTTATGATATCAAGGCATTCACATATATTCGATTCTTCCTTCGGAGTGGCATTGCATATATTACTAAGATTTTCTTTTATTTTGGGCATGGATTACAATATTTATTATCTAGACAAATATTATTGTTTTTACAGACTTCAATTTAACAGCATAACCACAGATTTTCGTCATAGTGCATGTATCGCTGTTAAGCGGTGAATGAAATGTTAACGTACAATTTAATGCTTTAGGATTTCAAATCAATCTTTCATGCTGAACAAGTTCCTTTTGTTATGTTTATCTTGTTTATTTGTGTATGTATCATGAACATGAGACATAAAAGAATTCTATATTATTCTGCATATTAACATCTCATTCATAATTCTTATGTTTGTCTCTTATTATTGTCCAACAAATACCTTTGAAGAGTAAAATTTTATATTACGCAAAGATTTATACTACTTGCCATTAAGGTTGCAACACCAGGAAGAAATGCAGATAACAAAATGACAAATATATTATATTGGACAAATATATTATACTGGAATTAACATGTGATTGAATTTCTTTTTTCAAAAAATTTGGGTGTACAGATCCTGATAAATCAGTACCTAGAACAACCACCTCTGGCAGTAATAACATCACTTATACTCCTGGGCAATGAGTCAAACAAACATTGGATGCCATGTACATGTACAGATGCCCATGCAGCTTCAACACGATGCCGCAAGGTCATCAACCCTAGTGACTGGCATATGGTGACAAGCCAGTCTCTCGGTTACCATGCAGCAGACGTTTTCTATTGGCGAGAGATCTGGTGAACGTGCAGGCCAGGGCGGAGCAAGAGCCGAACATTTTCCGTAAATTCCGTAAATTACCGGCGACATGCATTATCCTGTTAAAATGCAGGGTTTCGCAGGGCTCGAATAAAGAAACGGGACCAAAGCCACGGGACGTAACACGCCAGAAATGTAACGTGTGCTGTTCAAAGTTCCGTCAATGCGAACAAGAGGTGACCGAGATATGTATCCAATAGCACCCCCATACCATCACGCCAGATGATGGGCCAGTATGACGAGGACGAATGCACGCGGCCAATGTGCGTTCACCACGATGCCGTCAAATACGGATCTTGATGCTGTAAACAGAACCTGGATTCATCTGAACAAATGACGTACCGCCATTCGTTCGTCGTTGATCTCACTATTGAAGACGTTCCTGTCTGTGATGCAGCGTCAAGGGTAGCCTTGGTCTCCGTGCTGAGAGTCCATGCTGCTGCAAATGTCGTCGTCCTCAAAAAAGTGCCTGCACGTCGTTGTTCGTGCAGACACTTGTTGTCTTGCAAAAGACCCCAATTCTTACCATTATAATTCAATTATAGAGTAATTCTCGGCTACTAGTGATAGGTGGCCGTTGAGATCCAGCACGGCGTTCCGTATTACAGTCCTGAACCCATCGATTCCATATTCTGCTAACAGTCATTGGATCTCGACCGACGCGAGCAGCAATGCTGCGATACGATAAACCGCAATCCTGGTACTCTTCAATTCGACCTTTATCAAAGTCAGAAACGTGCTGGTACTCATTTCTGCTTCTTACACGAGACATCACAATATTTTTTAACCAGGCAACAACGTTCAAATGCAATTGGTGTATGAGAAACCGGCTGAATAATATGCTCATTTAAACACATTGTAGATGTCGATCGACGCCTGCTTTGTCTGAATGTGCTGAAAAGCTAATCATTTGCATGTTACAGCACTTTGTCGTTTAAATTTCACGTCTGTAGCATGTCGCCTTCTTGGTGTAGCAATTTTAATGGCCCGTAGTATAGTTAATTTCCGATACATTTTTCGAAGAGTTAGGTCCAGAATTACTTGTTGAATCATAAATTATACTCCATTATAACAAAGCTTTCATGTTATTAATACAAATGTAGCAATTACAGTGATTTTTCATATAAAATAAAATAAACTTTAAAGACATCAGAGCTTTAGAAGAGAACTGACTGTCTAATCCTTCATCATTTTTACCTTAAAACATTTGATTATTATATTTTTGAAAGATTAACATATGGAAAGCAATAAAACATCAGTTTAATTAAAAAGTGATAATTTAAATAACAAATATTTATTTAGTTTTATCTCTTATTCATAACTTTTTTGTGAATAATAACGCCTGAATTTAGAATCTATATTTAGGTAAATTTGTTTTATTTGTACATTATTTATTGACCAAATTTGTTTAATTTTAAAATTGCTCTAAATATACGAGATATTGATGTGAAAGGATAATTTTTATTAAAACGTGCAAGCTTGTTAACACTTGCTGTCATCATAAGTGTGCTTACAAAATCTTTAGCAATGAATATCAAAAATATTCGATAAATAACACCATTTGGTTAAAACCCTTTGTGCTTAGTTTGCTATAATCATCGAACCAAATACTAAAACACTTTTAAATTAAAATAATACTTCAAAAAATGTTCTTTATTTACTTTTTTTTATATGTAAGAAAATGAAATAAAATGATTAAAAAAGGCAATTTTTGAGTTCCTGAAAAGCTGCTTTTATTTTGCTCAAATATCGTTTACATTCTGTAAATTTCCCAAAAATTGATAGATGAGTTCCGTTCTGAAGTAAAGACTGTATAGCTCTGTGATATATGATGATGTGATAATACAGTCATCTACTTTCCAGAATCACAGAATCAGAATTTACAACATATATTTAAATGCCTTGTTTGTTTAAACTAAATGCCAACTAAGAGAAGTGTGTTGTGGAAATTACTTGTTTACTAAGAAAATAAAATTGTCGATCTACAGAAAATAACTGAAATTATAAATATACCATCCCCGATATCTGTCAAACAAGAATGTGAAGTTTTGTATTAAGTGTCGACGATATATTCCGAATATTTCCTCAGATTCCGAATATTTTCGCAGATTAATGTACTTAAAATGCAGTAGGGAAGTGGAACGTTGAGAAAGAAGTTGCTTGTTTTTAGAGAGTTATAATCAAAATAACTAATTCATTGTCTTTAAATTAGTTTATTATCAGGTAAATAACCTATAATATAGCCAATGTAACTTCAAAGGGAACAAGATGAAAAGCATCCCATAAAATACGCAAGCAGTTTTCATATGTCAAAGGTACAAAATTATTCCACTACAGAAAGACATGCTCTGGCAATGGTATGCGGCTAGAAAAATTTCGAAGTTATTACAAAGGCCAAAAAAAAGTAGACTTCTCTGGGTGCAGATTAATAAAATGCTTTATATAACAGATGGGCTGAAAAGTTCATAGGCTGACCCATAGATGGAGCTACTAGTATTACATCCATAGGATTTTTAGTTAGCCCTAACCTTCAAAAGACACGTGTATAAATTTGACAGCTGTTGCACTATTAGTATGTGAGTTATAGCATTTTTAGTGTTCATCACTTGCAGTCCATTCGGCTGACTGTCGATTGGACTCCGGTGTGAAATGATGGATCCATGTTTCATCCATTGTCACATATCGACGCAAAAATTCGGGTTTATTACGATTGAACAGCTCCAAACACTGCTTAGAATCATCAATTCGTTGTTGTTCTTGGTCGATTGTGAGCTCGTGCGGCACCCACTTTGAACAGAGCTTTCGCATATCCAAATATTCATTCACGATATG
This sequence comes from Caerostris darwini, assembly GCA_021605075.1. Taxonomy (NCBI): domain Eukaryota; kingdom Metazoa; phylum Arthropoda; class Arachnida; order Araneae; family Araneidae; genus Caerostris; species Caerostris darwini. The sequence continues at coordinate 193,100 of BPLQ01015435.1, forward strand.
TCCAATACGTTCCTCTGATATCTTTAGGGTCTCAGCTATCTCAATCAACTTCACTTTACGGTTATCAGAAATTATTTTGTGGACCTTTTTGATGTTTTCGCCGGTAACTGCCTCTTTGGGGCGTCCACTGCGTGCATCGTCCTCGGTGCTCATTTCGCTTCGTTTAAATTTAGCAAACCACTTCTCCACGGTTGATTTTCCTGGTGCAAAGTCCGAATAATCTTTAGCAAGCCTGCTTTGGCTTCAATAGTAGTTTTTTTCGCCAAAAATCAATGCTTTATTAACACACAAAATTCCTTTCTATCCATTTTTTCAAACTAACAAAAGTTGCTTCACTAAAATTGCTATAACTCACATGCCAATAGCGCAACAGCTGTCAAATTTAAACACGGGTCTTTTAAAGGTTAGGGCTAACTAAAAATCATATGGATTTAATACTAGTAGCGTCATCTATTTGTCAGCTTACGAACCTTTTAGCCCACCTGTTATGGGCACCCCTTCATACTCTCAGAAGTATCTCTCGGGAATATACAGTCAAATTTCTGCCTGAAAGAGTCAGAACATACCTTACTGTTACTCAGAGTTCTTCCTCGAAGTCGCATATTCGAACCATCCCGGAGAAGTTCCTATTCTTACCTATGCCCGCCTTTCGTCCCAGCAAAGAGAATGATGCCAATTCCGTAAGGCCTGTCGGAAAATGAGGTTGACTGATCTGGTTTGGTTTGTCGCTCTACGGTCATCTTCTGTCTCACGAGGGCTTAACAGACCGGAACCTACGGTTCAAAGTGGATTTCGAACCACTGCAAACATCCATGACACCGCCGGGTCTCGAACCCGAAACTTGTGGTACCGAGCGCCAGCCACTCGGCCATTCAGGCCCTGAGATTGACTGAAACGCGCAGCTTCTCGAGGACAATTTCCATAGCTATCTGTCTGATCGCTAGCCTGCTCTTTCGAGAAATTAGGCTTTTTAGCTTAATGCTAGCAGTCAGTCAGTCCTTGGTCCCTCCGGGAGCGCTAACCCTACTCCCGCTAACGAAATAACGACAAACGACAAATCGCCTCATGCCTCTGCCAGTGCCGCTACACCAGCAGGAATGGATTACGAGATTTCTGTGCCAACATCTTCACCTAATGAAGACCTTGTGGATTTTTCACTCGGTTCAACCATCGCATATATACTAGAACGATGAGTGCCCCTTATGCAGGAGACACTCCAACACCTCTTACCGCCACTACAGGATAAGTGTATTTGATCTGCACAACTATTGCAAGTGCATCATTTAATGCAACTCAGAGAGGATTTCACAGTGTTTCTCAATGACATAAATGAAATTAAAAGAACATCCAACTCCACCGATAACATCCATAGCTCAGACCGGAAAATAGTGGAGTACTTCCAAAGAAATAATGAACAAGTGCAAGACTGGGTGAGTCCTGCTATTTTACTTACGCAAAATTCTCATTCACTGTATGTATCAAGTTCCAACTTTTCCGATATATTCGATGCTAGAATACCCTTTAAAGTTGCTATCCCTTTTGTTACTGTAAAACCTAGGAAAAGGAAATCAACTGCTACCTCTTCCATTCCCACCAACGTTAACCAGAAAATCAAAACAAATAATTCATTCGCAAAATTTTCTGACCTTGAAACAGATGACGAACTCGCCACAAACATTAGCACTATAGCTATTCAAAACTCCACACAGTCTACCAAACAAAAACTAAAACCTAAAGTAAAAAAAAACCACCGTCATTGCCCAAACTAACCCCAGCACTAACCCGACTATTGTGTCACCTACCACCACCAACACTAAATCTAATGTAAGACCTATTATGATCTCTAAACCTTCCAACACCATCACTTTCATGAAGAAACTAAATGACGACTCAAAAATCACGATTAATTGTAAACACACTGCCAACTACATCAAAATTG
>BPLQ01015436.1:0-35813 GCA_021605075.1 Caerostris darwini
AGAAATGTTGTTGATCTAATAAATCCTATAGATTTGCCATTTTTGTAGCAAGGCATGAATTTTGGAGCAGATTTTCCACCCCTGTACCTATATGTGAAAATTTAAGGTAAGGTAAAAATAATTTTACTACTTTTTAAAAAAAGGGATTGTGTTTACCTTGAAGTAGGGTTAATTTAGAATTGTAACTTGCGGCTATGAAAGCTAAAATTATTTAATACAGATTAGATTCAATATAGGATAAGCATATAAATATTACCTATACAGAATTTTAAAATAAAACATAAGTAATAAAATGATAAAAAAAAAAGTTAGTTTGTGGTTCATAGCAAATACAAAATTTGTTATTTTTCACAAAAACTGCAATGAATCTCTTGCAGGAACGAGTATTTCCGAAAAAATATTTTTATACATGTCTAAATATTACATACATTTACTCCATAATCAAGCAATATCTCTACGCATTCTATGATATCAAATATACATGCTACATACAGAGGTGAAGTCGGACATTGAGGTGTGTCAACATCAGCACCCCTTTTAAAAGCAATTCTACAAGGATAACATTTCCAAAAAGAGCAATAATGTAAAGCACTTTCATTATTCTCATCCAAGATATTTATCTGAAAATTACAAACAATTAACTTATTAATCTGAAATTATAAATGTATATAATAAATATTAGTAATTTTAATAAATATAAATAAATAAAATTTAAAAAAATTACAACATATAACCATGCAAGGAAAAAAATTTAAGAAAGACAACCCTCTTATTTTGAAGGATATAGTTTCTTTTACATTCTTACTGACTATCATCATTCTGGTTCACGGAGTACCATGGCCATGTAGGGCCTGAAAAACTCCTAATCTGTTACAGTAAAAGACATTGGAAAAACAGTACATTACTATAAAAAAGAAGGCAGTGAGCATTGGTCATGTCCACACGGCAAAAAAATAAAAAGAAACATTAGACATTTGTGAAAAAAGAAGCGGAAAAACCGAAGAAAGCATGGTACAATTAAAATTTGGAAAAGCAATTAAATATTTAATTTAAAACATTTAGCGATGATTTGAAATTTTTCAAAAGGTGAATTAGCATTTTTTAATTGTGCATAGAAGTTGTCTCTACCACCAAGCATGTTGAAAATGCTGGAAACTTCCTGTAGGATATACACTGTTTTGGCAGCCGTATCATGATCAAAATCTTGCCAGATGTTTTGGCGATCGGGAATCACTGATGGAGCAGCTGGCGGCGGCCCACGCAAGAAACTTGCGTAGGAGACACCAGGCGTGACTGGTCGACTGTTGAAAGTTGTCTTCGGCGGCTCGACGTTGCGATTGGGTGGAAGGCGGGGCTTCGGGAATTTCGGGCAACCGCGCCATGCGGCAAGGTGCCCCATCTGGTGGCAGTTAATGCAGGTAGGATTTTCAATCCTGTCCTGAATTGTGCAATCCTTCAGGTAGTGCTCGCCACCACATTTCAGACAACGTTTCTTGTAATGGCAGTTCTTTGCCGAATGATGGAAAAGATTGCACGCAAAACATTGGGAAGCACCCAGCTTCCTGTTGAATTTTTCCACGCGCACCGAGAGGTGGAGCAATCTATCAACTTGAAAAATTTTTGAATTTTCAGGACACTTTTTATACACCAACTGCCACACGGGAATTAGTGCCTTGGTCTTGAGGTTGGTAAGTTGGCGCACTTGTTCAATAATAAGTCCAAGTTCGGATAGTCCAGCAGATATCTCCTCGGCAGTGTAACTGACGGGGAGTCCTTTCAGGGCGGCTTTTAGCGGTCTTAGATTCTTTGGTGTGATTACAAAAAACTCCGTCTGGGAGTTTTTCAAGAAAGTGGTGATAAGCCGGGGGTGATCCGGATTACTGGGAAAAATTTTTAGGTGTTCACCTGTTAGCTTTATCCTGACGTCGTCCTGGAATTTCTTGCTGATTTCAGCAATCAGATCTTTTAAACTGTCCGAGTACTTGACCATAATTGGTGGTAGTTTCGGCTCCCTAGGCACTTGAGGTTCATCATCAGGGTTTTCGTCAACATCGAGGTTGGCGTATTTATTTGAAGTGTTAATTGAGGTGGTAGTAGAAGTAGCAGTAGCAGCTTCAGCAGTATGCTTCTTAGCAGGTTGTAGAAAACCATCGTCATTACTTGCAGCGATAGCTGGCCTTTTGGGTTTTTTAGTTTTTAGAGTAACCTTGGCGCCACTATACCGTGCACAATTAACAATAGGACATTGACCAAGCCCACTTACCTGGTTTTCCGCGTCTGATACAGCTTCTGCAGCTTTCTTTATAGTAGCAGCTGAGGCCTTTATTGTCTTTGCGGTCACAAGACCAGCATCCATCAGGATCTGCTGCTTTGTTATAGCTTGAGTTGCAAGATCATGGAGTTTCCTTCGTTCGGTGAGAAGCTGCGTGGCAGTAGTAATTTTCCGACAAACATCTGCTTCTGTGAGAACAGGAGCAGGATCCATCTTGGAGGTAGTAGCCGCCGAGGGTTCTTCACTGGGAATTACCTTCATTGTACAATCCGGTGGAGGATCAATCTCCATTGACGGGCGTGATTGCAGCAGAGGGGCAAACTGATTAGTATAATCCGCCATTACACGAAAAGCATTAGCCAGACCAGGGTCTTCTTTACATCCAAATTCCATCAGAACACAACAAGAACATATGTGCGAAAGAATCAAATCAACTCTTCTTTTTCAGCTATCCAAGATTCACTGAACTCTCATTCGACACAAGCCTTCTTACTGACTAATGGATAACAAAAGACTTTTTTATACAAAAGTGCTCCTGAAAACCTGAAATTTCCGAGCATTCTATGGAATACGCTTGCCATATTGAGCAGTTTTCTTTGAAATTGGTGTAAATCCATTTTATATTATATGGAAATATTGCTATATGTTAACACATATAGCAATAAAATATAGCTTTTAAATATTAAATTGATTTAGGTTTATAATGTGATTGTTTTAAAGTATTAGTTAAAAGACAAATTAGTTTTAAAACTACTTTCAAAGTCAACAAAATATGAAAAATTTATTACATTTATGAAATTTTTATTAAATATGTAAAAAAAAAGGCCCTTTTCATCATTTCTTCAGGTAATGTCATTTTAATTTTGATAACATTTATAACTCTACAATACCAAAATTCCAGTAAATGAAAATTTTTGTCATTAACAGTATTGCCATGCTTATGAAAATGAAGTAGAAATATTATAATTTTTCAATTAAATATTATGTCTTTGCAGAAAGTAAACTTTAACCGCTTTTAAAGTAATTATATTTGCAGTTATCTAAACTATATAAATTTATATTGTTAACTTAAAAACCGCCATGTCTGTCGCCAAGGTACCGTTAATACGTAAGTACCAAAATATTTTAAGTGTGCATTCCTATATTCAAAAATGAATTGTTGAAATTATGAGAAAAAATGAACTTTGATTTTAAAATAATATTCTTGCGAATATAGGACATATATTGCCTGTTTTATGTATGAGTTTACAGTTAGTTCATGAGTTAATGAGTTCGCAGAATAATTAAATTATATTATGCGAACTCATGATGCGAGAGCAAATAAATATTTTTTAATAAGTAGAATAATATTTATAACTAATAATATTTATGAATAATAATATTTTATAAAAAATAATATTTTTTTAAATATTTAAAAATGTATTAAAATATTTTTTAATAAATTTTTTAAATTAATAAATATAGTAAAATAAATATTTTTTAATGATTTCATTTTTTTTTCATTGAGTTTATATTCATATATTTTTTATATTTCATTTTTAATGTTATATATTTCTTTACAATGTGCATTTGGTGTCATTATTATTATATTATCTATGTTTACAGTAAGAATAATAGTAAACATAATAATAACTCATTCTGTTTCTATTTTTCACTCCAAAAAGGACTTGGAACCCTGACCATGACGGTAGAAAAGATTTTGGCCACTGGATCTTGAGAAGTATTAAATGAAAAGTTAAATTTTCATTTAATTATTTTAAATGTCTTAAATATTTAATTCAATAGTCTTATCCTTTAATAGCTCTGGCCATAACTTTAAGTGTAAATACTTATACATCTTTTTAATTATTATTCTTGTTAAAAAATAGAAATAAGAAGAAAAAAGAAACTTTTTTTCCAACAAAACTTATTGGATTTTTGCTTAACTGTAATCGAACCTACGGCGCCATCTATTGGTATCACCCTGTACTAGTTTTATTTTTTACTTTGAGCTAATGCGTTTGATGCAATCGAAACTTCTTTGTAATCTGATTTGCGTTAAAATTGATGTAACCTGTTTTGTGATTTCTTATTTTTTATCTTTATGTCATTTTATTTTTAACTTTAATTTTATTTTTTTGGGCATTGTGGAACGGACTGCTGATTGTACCGATAGCTTTTGCTTTTTCGATCTCCTGCTTTAATAGTTCTCAAGCAAGATATATTTTTCTTAAATTCTTTTATATTAATATTTTTAATGTAAGCAACTACAATAGTTCAGATATTTTAACTAACTTCAAGGAGGGGAGGTTTAGTGGTTCTTAAAACGACATTGGAGCTCCGTAACTGGTACGCCCGTTGAGAAGTATTTCCTTAGGAATCCAAGAAAAGGATGTGCCACAAGAGCAGATGTTATGTTGTTGCTGATCATGTTATTGACATGAACCATATCAGTTGGGTTTGCGTATGCCTCTGAATGACAGCTGCACATTTGAAGATTATCTTTTTTTTTTAGCTGCAACACCTATCACCAGAGAAAGACCCGGACCTCGTTGGGCAGATGCTGTTCAGGATTGGTTTGGTTTAGTTTGTCACTCTACGGTCATCTTGTGCACACGAGGGTTAAGGCTCGTTCCCACCGAGGCGTTGACCAATCACTAGCCCCACCGCGTTCGCCTGAAACTGGTTTGAAATCCATCTCTTCGAGTTGTTCCACTTTCAACTCGAAGCGCAACTTCAGTAGGCGTAATGCTATTTCTGACGTTTCGCTGTGAAGAGGTCGAAAAAATGTTCTCGCCTGCCGCATGTCGCGTCGCCGCCTCTCACCTGGGTGGGAACGAGCCTTTAAACAGACTGGGACCTACTGTTTAACGTGGTTCCGAACCACTCACAAACATCCATGCTACCGCCAGGATTCGAACCTGAAGTCTGTAGTACCAAAAGACCAGAGCACTAGCCAATTGGCCTCCAAGCCGCTGCTGTTCAGGAGTATTGTTTAATGTATAAAACAAATAAAGTTTTATGTCAATTAAAAAATGGAATTAATTCCGAAGATTTTCCTGCGTTGATTTATTACGCCTTCAGACGTGGATTATCTCAATAACAGTGGAACAACCAACAAATTCGAAGAATTTGGTTTCGTTTAGTAATCTCTCGTTCGGTAGGCCTTGGCCCACCCTCAGTCGTCATGCCATGAATAACCAACAAATAATACATGTACTTTTACCTCATGATCATCATCAGTGGCGCAACAGCTCTATGGTGGGCCCAGGCCGTCTACCTGCTGGCAGATTTCTAAACAGTAGATGTTTTCTTTTTTTACGGGGTAAGGTTGTCAGCCCTATGCCCAACGCTCTACAGTTATATTAGACTGGCACCTACGGCTTAAAGCGGATTCCGAACCACTCATAAACATCCATGGCACCGCCGGGACTCGAACTTGAAACCTGTGGCACCGAGTGCTAGCCACTCGTCCCCTTTTTTTACTTAGGTTCATTAAATAATAATAAAATACATTAAAAAGTACAGGATGCCCGACTCGTGGACCAGTGGCAAGGTGTACGGCTTGCGTGAAGGAGGGGGATCCGATTCAAATCTGTCAGTGGCGTACATTGTAGTCACTGCTTTAAAAAACGAGGAGTCTCGATCAAGATTGTGAAAATGGAGGTTAAATCGTCCATCATCTATAATCAGTCTGCTGTTGGGAATTGGGGGTTATTAACAAAAATAAAAATGGATAGAAGTATTACAGGACACGAAGGAATGTAATCACTCTCAGCCATACCCTGGTAAAAAATGATGTGACTCTTCAGTAACGGTCTCTTTGCACTAAAGAAGGTTTGGTTTGTCACTCTACGATCATTTTCTTTGGGCTATTTACACCGGGACCTACAATTTAATGTGGATTCCGAACCACACACAAACATCCATGCCATCTCCAGGATTCGAACCTGAAGCCTGTGATGCCAACGGCCAGAGCGCTAGTCAACTGGCCATCAGGCTGCACACTAAAGAAAGGGAAAATCTGAGAGAAAACTCAGATTTGATAGGGGAAAAAAAAGGTGCAAAAGGGCTGTCTCATATAATATGCAACATGCTTCCAATCAAGGCGCAAATGCGGGGTAGTTATTCCTAAAACTCCAAATATGGGGACGGGTGAGATGTGGAGATAAAATAAAACAAGTAATATAAAAAAAATCTTTTAAAGTCAGTTCCTACTTTTTTTTATCTATACTGCAGAAAAGTCCTTTATAAGTAAAGTTGAAATTTTCCTCTTACATCTGGCGCCATCTATTATTAGATACATGCAACTTAAATCTAAAAAAAAATTAAAATTAATGAATTAATTTTAATGAATGAATTAATATTTGAAAAAAACTGCATTAACATCCAGTGTCATCCACTACAAGTTAAAAAAAAAATGCATTTGAACTGGAGTGGATGAATACAAAGTATTTCACTTCCAATTTGCAAGTGTGCTAATAATTTTTTCCGATTTAATTAACGTTTTTTTATTTTATTTATCTGTATCTTAGGCGATTGTAGTTCAGGATGACGAAGTCTTCCCGTCTCTTTACTTACTCAGCAATAAAACCACCAAAATTGAATAAAAACATTAAAATTATGCAATAAACTTTTTGGTCAATTTCTGAATCCAATAAAATCCGTTTTATTTCCATACACACGAAACAGTTCCTCATTTAAAAACTACTTATTTACGATGCTGAGAACTATCGCGAAAACAAAAGCGAAACAAATAAAAATGTATTTGAAAACCATAAAAGTGTAAGATTCCCTCCATAAAGACGCCTTGAAACGCTTCATTCGTATCTGCAGTTTTAAAAGACAATCTGTGGCCTTTTCAATTTTACCTGATACGGATAATTATTAGACTTCCAGAAAGCTGACGTCCGATATTCCCCCAGCGTTACAGACCTTCCTGCAACACTTTACGATCGCGATTGGAAAACAATAAAACTGTCACGTTTCGCTATTTCGAAGCATTCTGCAGCTCTTCTACAATTTCTCTTTCTGTTTTTTTTATCCCCCTGTCAGCCCTAAGCCTCGAGTCATTACGCTGTTCAATTTGTCTCCTCAATCGTCAAACATTTCTTATCCCCCTTCAAACCGTTTTTTCTTTCTTTTTCACTTACGCTCTCTGCACTCGTCCACCCCCTCCCCCTCCATCTCTGTCTCCACATTACAAAAAATTTCAATAAAGTTCGTCTGGTGGGCTACATTTCCTCGGCATATTGCTGCCACCCTTTTCCTTAATGCAAATGATGAATCAGATGGGTCACCATGGCTACAGGTCCTGCGCTTTTCTTTTTATTTCCCTCGTTAATAAAGTTGCCAGTAGATAAAAAGTTATGGACGGTTTTCACAAAGGAAAATCTGTTTTTTCATTAAGATGTGATATAAATAATATATGGCTAAATTTTCGGTAGTTAAAAATGCTGCAAGTCATCTGGCAACCCTGATAGAAGACTTTATAGCCAATAGAACGATTCTGAACATCGGCACACAGCCAAGATACACGAAGTATGCCAGCCGTACCGAGAGATGGGTACCCTGCATGCTACGCAAAGTTGCTGCCAGCAATGGTTGCTAAAAAGAACTCATGGATAGAATTAAGGATCCAGGAGACCAATTCACATCACGATAAGATCGTGCGATTCGCTCACACTGCCACAGGGGCATCAATTTGCGCCTTCTTTGTGACGCTTTCCACCATTCTGGCTAAGGTAGGATTAGATCGCAGTGGTCTTTAAAATGTGTGCCATTAAGCCCACACCGCAGGCAAAGATGTCTGGAGGGGATATTCGGTCTTGCAGCAGAGGGTCATCGGATCCATGTACAGAGTCATTGGTCCAAGTAAGCCTTTGTTTCGCACGAAGAGGAGAGGGGAATTATAGAAAGTGATTATAGAAATGGCAAGATGAGAAAAAAAAGAAGGAATGCTGAGTTAGTGTAACAACTGAAATTGGAAAGTGTAGGTCTGAAATTCAGAAAAGGAAGCAAACAAGAGTGTTATTACAAAATTTTATCCCTTCAGGAAGATATTGTCAAAATTCTCCTACGCTGCAAGTCAATTTCACAACGACAAGAGGCCTGAATGACCGAGTGTCTAGCGCTCGATACCACAGGTTTCGGGTTCGAGTCACTTTATACAGTAGGTCGCGGTATCATATGACTGTAAGAGCGTCACAGAGTGAAATCAGACTTCTACCTACGAGTGCTCCATATCACAACAGAAGCTGCTTTTTCCTTCCATGCATCATCCATGTTGTCTCCATACTTACTTCATCTACAATCTCATCACATCTCTGAACTAGTTCCCCCTAACTTCACCAACCTCAACAACAACTTGTTGCCATCTTCTGTACCCATCACCTGCATCAACATTGTCTCCAGCTCCTTTGAATGAAGTCTTCCAAAGAATTGAATCCATTCTCATCTTCAACTCAGTGCTCTACTGCTCCTTCATTGTTTACTCTTTGTCTACTTTTTTGTGTTTTAAATTGAACTTCTCCAACTACTATTTCTGTTTGAAACTTATCATTCCAAATATCCCTGTTCGCACACTTACCTACTCATCATAATTGTATATATATAACCATGTGTTTTTATAAAATTACCTGCATGTGATTATTCCCACCTATTCGTGGACGATTTTTGAAACTGTAATCCCCTTTTTTAACCTTCCCTATTTTTTCTAATAAATCCTGCAGCTCTGCTCACTGCTGGCTCGGCGGTTCTCTTTCGTGATTTCAAATCACTATCCCCCACCCACTTTTTCTATATCTTACAGTAATCTTCTTCTGTATTACAGTAATTCTTATTATCTTATTATCTTACAGTAATTCTTCTTCATCTTCTGCATTTTCTCACCTTAAGGCTCGTTCCCACCGAGGCGAGAAGCGTTGAAGATTCACGCGGCAGGCAAGAAATTTTTTTCGACCCCTTTACAGCGAAACGTCAGAAATAGCATTATGTCTAGTGAAGTTCCGCTTCGAGTTGAAAGTGGTCGAAGCGGTGGATTTTAAACCGATTTCAGGCGAACGTGGTGAGGCTAGTGAATGGTCAACGCTTCACGCTTAAACGTCTCACGCCTCGGTGGGGACGAGCTTTAATATCTGGGGATATAAGCCTCTAAGACCCAGGTGCATCATTTCTCACCCTTGACTAACTTCTTTCCTTCCATACATGAGTAGATTTCTCATCTGATGCCCTTCCCGCATTGCAGGATACTGAGGATTAGAGACACAGAGCAACTACACGGAAAGAAAATTCGGAGATGAAATTTGGTTATGTTGGAAAATGAAATAACAATATCACACAATGCAGCTAATTTCATATATTTAAATATACTGCAATAATTTTCAGTAGATAAAATATAATAATGTGTCGTGCCATAATGAGGCATAATCGGTTATTGCAACCAAAGTGACAATATATAATCTAAAGCGTTACATCTTTTATCTATTCTTATAAATGTAAACAGGACCAATATGGCAAAAAAAAAAATAACATAAAATATAGAATATAAAAGTTCTTAATTCAATAAACATAGTTAAAAATACATTTGTGAAATATACATAAAATATTCCTAAATGCATAATGTTTGTTGAAAATCCAATTTTTAAATTATATTGTACAATCGAAAAACACTTTTTACAAGATTATATAAATTATTTGCAAAAATATGATAATATTCATCAAGGGATGATATGAATTTATCTACCTTATTGTCGACAATCCGTGTTGCTTCTTATTTAACATTGTAAGATTATTTACATAAAAAATGTATAAATTGCAAAATAAATACAATACATAATTCTTCTTTACTGCTAAATTTTAAAAAATAGTTTCGGTGCCACAAGCACGCATACAGAGGAAAATCACTTTGTGCGCATTTAACATTTTTTAAATCCCTAAACTTAAATGCAACATTCTCGACCTGGCGGCTATGAGTGGGACTTAAAATTCCGACTTCTTATGAGAAAGTTTTAAATTTTAAATTTCGAGAAATATTAATTCCCAAAAGTTACTTATAATTATTTTTAATTGGTGACTTTTGTTCGAAATAATTTCTAAACAATCAGTTTAAAAGTGCTTTTATATTGTGGTGTTGCTTATTCCGTTAAAACCTTATTTAAAACAAAAACCTAATTCTGGAAATAACTAGCTTCTCCGTTTACTTAACACACACGATAACCATTATGTATAACCGCAATAATAATTATGTATAACCGCCATACCACATTTTAAACCAACAAGTTCGCATGCCTTCAGAGACTTATATAATTAGAAAAGGAAACACACTCACTTGAAATAATTCACAAACAAATTCATAATTTTAAATATAAACAAAAGTGAATTTATTATTATTTACAAATAATAAATATAATAAAGATAAGGTAAATATAATAAAGATAAGGTTAATTGTCTTGCAATTAACCTTATCTAAGTAACTGTGAAATTCGGATAATGCATTAATACAAATATAACTTATACAAGTTGCCGCAATTCTAAATTAATATTTAATAAAATAATAGGATGATAGACCTTACAGTTCATAACTTGTCACGACAGCTGGGGTAGAGGGGCTCCCTTTTTTTTCTTTCTTTCAATATTAAAGTTTCAGTGTTAATAATGTTCTATACGCACCATTATTAAAAGTCTTGGTAGCAGGGGGCCAACCGTTCATGGGGCTCTTGTGTCGGGCAGGAGACCTGTGAAGCATATTCATATCATGTAGCATGTGAAGAGCATTTTCCTTTTTTCAAAAGACGCTGTAGCCAGAGGATCTTCAGATAACTCGTTCAAACCGAGAGTCAGGCTCAATTGCATCATGACGAAGGAAGTTTAGCATCCGTGTTCAAAGTCCGTGGCAGCAGTGGCTAACCGTTTAATTGGGCCTTTGCGTCGGGCATGAGGTCTCTAGACTTGGTTTTCTCACTCAGGTCATCTTTCCTCTCCTGGGCCCTACAGCACTTCATTGCGGGGGATGGGGCAGCTCCCACCCTTCGTCATCTGCTGTCTTTAGTCCTTCTACATCTTGCTCTCTCTTCTGGGTTCCCCCTTCCATCTCTTTTTTTCTCTGCGATGTCCGTCACCTCCATTTTATAGTTCATTCTCAGGGGGGAGGGTCTATTGCCGACACCGTATTGGAGTCTACATCAGTTGGGCAGACGCTCCCCCATCCATAAATCCAAATCCCCGTCTTGATCAACTGATTTCTTGACCATCTGGCCTCGAAGTGTTTTATGACTCTTGCCAATGAACCACCCCCAGCTGTGACCCATCCGGTCAGGTGCAGAGACCAATAAACAGCAACCTTCCAAGTGACACACATATAATATAGTCTAAAATATACAATAATTATATAGAATTTTACCATAAAAATATTTACTAAAAGATATTGCTCATATTGACACGACAATAAAAGTATTTTATTTACTGCTGAGTCTTCAGAGGATTACAGTAATGCGGATACTTCTCGAAACGGATATTGAAATAATATAGTTAGTCGGTTTATTTAAATCCTTCAAATAAGTTGCAATCCTATTCGAAGCTAAGTAAGGTGCGCAACTGCGTTCATAAGGTCTCAGATTTCTAACCGCTGGCACTGTTTTTGGAAAGCGAATGGGTGGCGGTTGGATTAGCCTAGGTGGGCGTCTCGCATCGATATTCGAGATGCATAATAATAATAAAGTTAATTAAATCTTTGTAATTATATATTATACATGTAACATAACATTTTTTTTTCTGTATTTTCTTCGACACGACAAGCAAATACGAATCCATTCAGAATGCCCACACAGAAAGAAATGTCCTACGATCAACGCTTGTCAGTGGGCGGTTCGGCCTACCGATATACAAAAAAAAATTGCATTCTGAAGTGGAGTATCAAATAGGCATTGTATTCTATAAAAAATTAATATTAATTTTCATATGAATCAAATAAGTTTCTTTAAAACTTGAAAACAGCAAAATGCTACTGATGAAAATTGTTTAATAATAAACCAAACTTTTTAAAACTTTGTATTAAATATATTATTTTACAATAGTTAATTGTTCTTTTAACCTTTCACATATTTTCCAACCGCAATTAATTAGTTCCTTCAATATTAAAACCAGGAGGGGGCGATTGCCGACACCGTATTAGAGTCTATATCCGTTGGGCAGACGCACCCCCGTCCATAAATCCAAATCCCCGTCCTTGCCATTTAAAATACATTCCACATATATCCCCATCACCCCCAGCTGTGACCCATCCGGTCAGGTGCAGAGAGAAGTATTGATTGATCCATACACTCATTTATGGCACCTTCATTTATTTACAAGCAATATTTACAATCTATATACAGAGTTGATGGTAACTGGTCCAAGGCACAAGCTCAACTGGAAGAAGAATGTTCCCTTTTTGAATAAGACTCGGTTTCACAGCAACCAATCAGCTCGTTTCCACGTCAACAGCGCAATTGTGGATCGATTTCCATAAAACTACCATGTGACGCTGCTTGGCGCGAACTAGAGCATAAAAATTCCAACATCCTCCCCACCTGGACTCTTAAAAGAGTACATACATAATACATTATACAACAATATCCAATTCAATTACCTAATTGAACAAATTCAAATAATACAATAATTATCAAAGTAGAAAACTGGTCAGAAAAAAAATAAACGTTAGATATATTTTGTGAATTACTATTCACCATAAATTATTTCTGTTACAAATATAAATTAAACTTCTATCTTAAAAGCCAATGCAATGAGATAAACTACCAGCAGTTAAACAATAATAGTAATATATAACTAAAGCATGACTCAAAATTAAGGACAAGCATTACATTTATGAAATTTCTAACTCAAAAGGATACAGTAACTGTACAAGTTTTCGGAAAAGTCCCTTTGCGGTTTTCACCACACACGCACGAATGAGGTTCTCTTCCTTCAATGACTTCCTTAATTATTCCTAGGTTCCATAACAATTTGGATTTCTGAGTTCCATGTATTAATACAGCATTTCCGATTTTCAAGTTCTTGAGTTTTTCCGGAAATTTGAAATGATGTGCAGAGTTTAGACTAAGTACATACTGCTCTTTCCACTTAATCCATGCTGCAATTCCCTTCCAGCTGCCTTAAAACTTTTTGCATTGTCAGAATAGATAGGCTGACAAACTCCACGTCTTGATAAGAATCGACGCAAAGTCAATAAGAAGGATTTGTTGTCATGCTCATCACTAGTTCTAAGTGTACAGCTCTAGTTACTGCACACGTAAACAAAACAACGTATGATTTTTCTGTACGGTTCTTATCAACTCTAATTATAATTGGACCAGCAAAATCCAATCCCACAATGCAGAAAGTTGGTGATTGTGATATTCTATCTTTCGGCAGTTGTCATTTGGTCAGATGGTTTTGCATAGTATTTCTTGCAAGTTAAACATTTACTAATTATTCTTTTGATGAATTGCCGTCCTTGAGGAATCCAAAATCGTTTCCGAAGTTGTGCAAGTGTTAAAGATACTCCACTATGCAACAATTTTAAGTGCTCTTGCATAACCAATAGTTCCGAAAATCTATCGTTTTTTTGGTAGTAAAATTGGGTTAGTCTCGTTGAGAGAAAATTCACCTTGATGAAGTCTACTGTCAATACGTAATAAATTAATATCATCTAAATAAGGACACAAGTTATAAATTTTTGAAGTTTTCTTAATTTGTCGGTTTCCTTTTAAAGATTGTATTTCTTCCTCATAACTTCTTAATTGTACTTCCTTTATCAAAAAAAATTCGGATTCTTTAATTTCTTCTGCAGATAAATTTCTTACACGTTTATCTGGATTTCTTAGATTGCAAATAAATCTTCTTATCCAGGATATTATTCGGATAATCTTTAATAAGGAACTGAATCTGTTAGCATCTATGAGTAATTCTCGTGAATCTAAGGTGCAGAGATTTTGAGGCACTACGTTTGCTTTACGTTCTTCTTTTAATAAACCTTTATCTACAGTGACCTTTATCTCCTTTTCCTTAGGCCATACTCCATAATTCTTAATCAGCCAAGATGGACCAAACCACCATAATTCATCATTTTCCAGATCCTTTATTGTGATTCCTCTAGTGACGATTAGCAGGATTGTCTCGCCCTCTACAATGCCTCCAATCCTTTGGATTGGTCAAATTTTGCATTTCAACAATTCTGTTACTTACAAAGGGTTTCCAAGTACGGAAAGAGCTTTTAACCCAATGTAGTACAATATTGGGATCTGTCCATAAATATATTTGTGCATCTAATTTCAGCACTGACAGGACTCGATAAATAAGTCTGGCTCCAACCACGGCACCCATGAGTTCTAATCTAGGTAATGTCATGCGTTTTATAGGAGCCAATCGACTTTTAGAAGTCACAAAGGCTGTCCTTACCTTCTCATCTTTGGTGAATCGTAGAAATATAACAGAGCCAAACGCCTTTTCACTCGCATCACAAAAGCAATGTATTTCAATGCTGTCGTAATTGCCCTGAAAATCACGGAAGTAGCATCTGGGAACCTTAATCGTATTTAAATATTTTAACTGTTCACACCAATTATCCCATTTTTTTTCCAAGTCCTCTGGTAACTTTTGATCCTAGTCTATACCTTGTTCCCATAGAGATTGAAAAATAATTTTTATAGTTACTATAAACGGGGAAAGAAATCCAATGGTATCGAAAATTCTCCCTACTGCTTGTATTATAGTTCTCTTGACAATTAACGAATTCACAAAGGTTTTGGTTATCTATTCTCAAAAGATCATGATCTATATCCCATATTAATCCCAAAATTTTAAAAGGGTTGCATTTACTGTTTCACAAATATCAAATTTTAAAGATCGCAGGTGTTCTCTTAATTCCAGAGAATTACTTTGCCATTTACGTAACAACATATTAGCCTTCAGAAAAATATCTGACGATTTCTTCGCTAAATTTAAAGTGTTCTCTACTGTCAATGAACCTAACAATAAATCATCTACATACATTGAAGTGCTTATCATTGAACTAGTTTCAGGATATTGAATTTCAAATTTTCTAATGTGATGTCTTATAACTGCACCTAATAAAAATGGACTAGAATTAACTCCAAATAATACTCTAGTCATTCTTAGAATTTCAAGTTTCATAGAATTATCCTGATCATTTGGAACTTGATCAACCCACAAGAATCGTGTTAGATATCTGTCATTTTTTGCTAGACTTATCTATAAAAATGCATTTTCGATGTCGGCTACTAGTGCGATATTGTTACATCTAAATTTCAATACCAAATCAAATAGATCCGAGTTTAAATTTGGACCTGAAAAAAGTATCATTTAAAGATGGTACTGAGGCAGCGTGAGCTGAAGCATCAAATACCACACGTAGGTTAGTCGTTTGTTTGTCCTTGCGAATTACTGGGTGATGCGGTAAATAATATGTCACATTTTCATTAGACGAATTCAATTCCTGAGGCTCAACCATCTCTACAATACCTAAGGTCAAATATTGATTTCTGCCTTGTAATCTTTAAGCAAAGACGGATTATTTCTAAATCTCCTAACCAAATATTCAAATCTCCTTTTTGCAACATCTTAATTATTTGGAAGATCGATATTATCAAATTTTCTAGGAAGTTTAACTTCATATCTCCCATCCCTAAATTTAATTGATTCATCAAATTGTTCTAACATTTGTTTATCGTACAATTTTTTATCCACTGGATCATCTTTAATTCCCATAGTTTCGAGATCTCAAAATTTTTGGACTTCAATTAAGGTTTTATCGTTTTTACCTTCATCCCAAACTGAAACATGCATTGCATTTATTGGATCCTTCGAATTAAAGGAATTAGAAAATTGTCCGTGTAATGTCCATCCAAATTTAGTTTCACTTAAAACGACAGTTGACGAAAGACGTTTATATTTTCCAGTCATGATTGTCCAATAATAATCGGCACCTATCAAGATATCTATTTTATTTCCTAGATTCAGATCACAGGAAACATCCGATAAATCTATTCCCAATTTCTTAATTTTATCGTGCAATTCTAAATTAGATGCAGCCATTATATTTGGGCATATGGTTTCAGTTTCTAAAGCTTCTATGCTCATTGTATGTTCTTTTTCTCATCTGCCAATAAGAAACGCACTCTATTCCGAACAGTAGACTGAGTATTTTCTTTTCCACCAAAAGCAATAATTTAGTTCTTCCTGACCTGTGATCTGTAAACCTAATCTTCGCGCCAATCCTCTGGTAATAAAAGTTCTAGCTGAGCCAGTATCTAGACACAATCTAACATTTACAATTGCATTTCTACTAATAAGCTTGCATCTTATTGTCTGGAAAAATATTCGAAATTCAGATGACTCATTCTCACTAGAAATATTCCGAGTTAAAGAGGATAGAACTAGTTTTTCTTTCTTTCGTCGAATTATCGGTTTGTTTGACTACATAGAGAGTTCTGATGGCTATTCGATTTACAAATACTACACTTAATATGAATAGCTTTAAAGCAATTTTTTATATGGAATTTTTTTTAACATCGAAAGCATTTACCTTGTTTACGTAAAGAATTCTTACGTAACTTCGTCTTCCAAAAAAAAAGATACATTGATTAGAGCTGAGCAAATGAAAATAAATAAAAAGAGTGAAAACTCTAGGGTTGTCGTTAGAGTTACTGTTAACCACATTCATCTGTTTATTGCTCTTCTTATCATAATGAAATTTCAAAAAGACACCATATCCTTGAAAGAAAGCTGCCATGAATTGCTGTTGCTATGATCGTTAACTTGGCCACATTAGACTTCAGACATAGAGAAATGATAGTTCGAAATCGCATAGGCATTAAACGATCTCAATTTTTCCTGATTTTTTAATACTTTTAATTCCTTGATTTTTCCAGATGGATAAAATTTCTTTGACTTTTTCCTGATATCCCGGTTTTGTTGCCAGCTTGTAATAGATTTCCATGTCCGAAAACTTCTGTTCTGCATTTTTTTTTTATATCCCTTCCATTTGAAATAAGCTTCCACATAAATTGAAATAGATTTTTATATTAATATACCTTTAAAATATGAAAAAAAAAAAAATTATGCAGGAAATGAATAGAAAATAATAATAAAAAAATTATAAGTTTTATTTTATTATTTTTTTTTTTATAAAATGTTGGAGTGCTTTACATCTACAAGCGAATACATTACAAATTGAATTATAAAGAAAGTAAAATTGCGCTCTTAAATTGATTACATAAAATTATAAATTTTCAACACAATTACTTAAAAAATGTTTAATCACTTTAAAAAATAAGTATTGAATTCATGAGGAATTAAAAGCACTTCTAACAACTATAATCAGTTATTAAAATATCTTGACACATAACCTATTTTGAAAGAATTGCAACACTTATAAGAATAAAACAAGTTTGAATTCAATGCAAGATATATTTAATTCAAAGAATAATAAAAACAGATGAAGTAGGAAGATGATCACATATAAAAAAATGTAATTTACCTAAGACCTAAAGGTGTGTCACCCTCTTGCAATGACTTAAAACTATCCTCTTCAAGACCAAAATAAATGCCACCATTATTGAAAACTATCACAATAATGGGAAGGCGGTACCTAAAGTAAATCAATGCAAAATTACTATATACATAGAATTCCAAGTAAAAATTACAATGTCTATGGTTACATTAAAACAAATAGGTTCAATTTTTTTAATGACCATAATTTTATAATTATAGTCCGATCACATAGAATGGTACAATTAGATTTAAAGTTGGAGAAGGACAAATCAATGATTTGTTATGGGTGCTAGACAGATAGTTGCAGCATAAAACAGCTTTGAGTGAAAAATTTATAACAGTGAGAGTGGTTTCTTTTAATATCATGTCATCTACAATTTAAATTATTAAAAAATAATTTTAATAATAATTTAATAATTTTTTATTGCGATGGAAATGCTTCTGAAATGACACTTTCCCCCCTAAGACGGCATTCTTTTTTAAATCTGTCCGGCTTGCCAATCTTCACTGGTTGCTAGTCAGACTATAATTAAAATATTAATACTTAAATATATCAAAAATGCATTTCTATGTAAATGATTGTTCAAAATTTTATAAGTGATTTATGCAGAAAATGTGCTTTTTCACTAGCACAACTGATTAATATAATGCTAAACTATAAAAAACATTTTTAAAATATGAGAAAGGTTTTCTACAATTAGAAAATTATTATATTTCTTATGTTATTTCTTACATTCTTACAAAAATTATTTTTTTTACATTACATTATTTTTCTACATTATTATAATTATTTTCCTTACATTTGATGAAAATGAGAAACAATTCATTAATGCATTGCAAATCACATTCGAAACCAAAATTACACACCAAACAAAACTTTTTGCATCAAAACTTAACATATATTAAGCTGGACTTATTCCAAGGTAACACTGCATAACTCAGTAAACACTTTAAAATTTTAATTCATAATAAAGTCCATAAATACATGTTTTTTTATTAATTCTTTATTAAACTAATTAAAATCAAAAAGAAGCAGCATTCACGATTTCAATTGTTTCTCAGCCAAAGAATTATATTCAAATAGGAACAACTGAACTCACAGTAATTTATTTAAAAAATATTACTTGAATATTTTACAGTTACTCAGCCGTTAATAACTCAAAAAGTTTTTCTTTTTAAGGTCATTTGGGACATTTTTTGATAATTTACATGAAGTGTCCCAAGTGCTGGTAACTACTAAACATGTTATCAAACTTTTAATACAAACAATTTTACTCTTAACAAGTAAATGACAATAGAAAGTGCGACTCTGTATTAGAAATAAAAAATATTACTTACAATTTTTGTATAAATCGATTACCTGTTAATAGTTCCCATTTCCATACCAGAAAATCCAAAAGCACTGTCTCCTTGAATGCAGATAACTCTTTTTTCTGGAGCATTATCTTCACACCATAGAGCTGCAGCAATAGCCGATCCCAAACCAACACCCATAGTACCAAATGTACCAGCATCCAGTCTAAATATAAAAATAATGATGATTAGGTATTTTGTTCAAGTTTTTCTGGCTTTTTTTCCCAAATCAAATAAATAAACAATACATTTTCTTAATTCACTATGTATATAATTTAATTTGAAATATCAAAAATTGTAAATTCAAAGTAATTTTTAAATGCCTCATTTCTTTTAAATAAAAAAAAACTTACTTTATACATATATTTTTAAATTTTAATACAGAAATAGATACACTATTTGATAAAGAAATCAGAAGCTATTTTAGGCTATTGAATTATTTTATTTAAAACTTTTCGGAGTACAGGAGAATTACAAAAGAAGCCTTTAGGTTAAAGTAATTGTAATTCAAATACAAAAATTAGATGTCTCATATGAAAGGAAAAAGTGTTTATACCAACTTAGAGTATCTGTTAAATGTGATTCTAGACAGTGCATAAACACATAAGTTTAGATATTTATTGAAAGAAACTATACTTGGCATTTCATTTTGCAAAATGGCAGCAGCATGTGTTTTTAAATATCTTAAATACACATTATTTGTTTCAATGCAGCTTGTATTATGAAATCAGTATGGAACAGATGCAGCATTAAAAAAACATGATCACAAATTCAAAACCACCTGTTGTTTGTAAAGAGAAATTTTTTTTTTTACATAATAATACCAAGGTGAGTTAATGATTGATATGCAAGTTGTGAATTCAATATTTGACAGTCAACTATTTGTAAGATTTTGATACGTCAATTACTTATGAAATTGGGTTACATGCAATTATTACTAAAAATTAAAGTCAAATGATGCTATTTTTAAATTTCTTTCAAGAAGTAATGGAGACGACAATTATTCTAGGCATATGTATTCAGTAAAGCGACATTTCATTTAAATGGTGAAGTAGATTGTCACAGAAAATTCATATACAGTTTTACGAGATTTAGATTTTGAGACTTAATATTTCTGTTGCAGTCTTGAAAATAATGTATTACTAAACTTCAATACACTTCAAATTTAACAAACACATTCATTTTATGAGATATTTACACATGACTTACCTAAAAATATATATACTACAAACTATACAAATGCAACTTCAGCAGATACTATGATATTACAGAAATAGAACAAAATCAGCGATGAATATTTAAAACTAGTGAAAACAAAGCACACTGGCACATCAACATGACATCTCCGCCCTATCTCGATTCTCATTGCTCCTGTGGATGTTCACCAGAGCTCTCTGTTCCCCTACCTCGAATCCAGAACTCTTTCTCTTTGGCCTCGACCATGGTTTTCATGCTGCCCACGTACAGAGTTTAACTCTTCTTTCTTCTGCTTGTGTTTTGCCCTATGCAGCATGTTCTAGTTATCTTATAAAACTGCGGTCGTTCAACTGTGGCGGCTTTTTTTTTATTGAAAAAATAGCCAAGAATATTAGTATTTTGATATATTACAATTGCAATTGTTTTCATAATGAAAAATCATCATTAGTTCTTTCAAATCGAAATTTCATAATTAAAACATATTGAACTTCCTTTCAGTGGCTGAATAAAGTTTTTTACAATTCACTGAGGAAATGTCTCAACGATAAAGTAGGGAATGTTGTAAACATGAACTTATATATGTATATATTTTTAGATACCCATCTAGGTCTCAAGATTTGCAATTTTTTCCATGGAGCATACATGCTTAGAGGTAAAAGCATCTTATATACGTGCAATCATTATCTTGAATTAATATTCACAATTAGCACTATCAGTAAATATTGTAAACCTGACTCATGGTCCAATGCAACATGAACAACTAACATGAAGGGATATCATTGCTTTCAGAAATGAGGAGAATTAGTGTGATAATACATGCAAAGCATTTTGTTTGATAGTCATGTTGCCTGGTGGGAGTTTCACCAGGATTTTCTCTATAAGACATGCAAATGCAGGGCATTTATCCCTTAGAGTCCTTCCTCAACACTCTCCAGTAAATTGTTCATGGTACACATAAATAGAAAATGATGCCAACTGATGTTAAATAAACAATTCAATTCCTGTTATTTTAATTGAATAAATGAACTGATATAGAATTTCAATTGTGTTTCTTTAATTCATATATATACTCAAATTTACTACCTTTTGAACTTTGACTAAATAAGAAAAGCATACCTATGACGAGGAAAGTCGTTTAATAGCATGGTACGACCGATATCCATGGTATTTGCCCCTTCATTCACAATTATAGCATCTCTAGGCATGAGAGTTTGAATCTAATACAAAATAAAAGGATATTCAATAATTCAATATATTCACACATTGATGTATTAAAGAAAGGTATGCATGCAACAAAGACATTATGTGTTCAAAAAATGTGTTAAAAAAATTTTTTAACACATAATTTATTTTATACAATTTTAAAATCCAAAGGACCTATTACAAATATAATGATCTTTGAACTTACTTCATTATAAGCTGCATAATAATTTAAGGGAGTCGATTTATCTAACATCATTTCCTAAAATGAAATAATAATTTATCAAATCTATTACATCAATGAAAAAAAATATATTTTCCAGCCTTTTAAAAACAATTTTTTTCCTAATAAATAGTAGCAAAATATTATTTATTAGTTACAGGAAATATTTATTAATTTTTAGTTGGGCATGGAAAATTTTTGTAATATTTTTTTAAATATGAAATTCAGCTGTTATTCTTGAAATGAAATACTTTGCCACACATTACTTTATTTTATCATATTTGATAAAATTCATTGAAGAAAGTGATATATTGGAAAGTATCTCATTTCTTGTCAAGTAAATGTCTTTTTTCCCCCTTCTTAAAAAGTGATAAAAAAGGCAATAGCAATTTTAAAAGATCTTAAATATTTTCTGTAATACATGAGTGGGGATAAACATGCATACACATATACATCATAAGCACATATATTTTGGAAAATAGATACAGATTAGCTTTAAAATATCTGTAAAAAATGGAAAGGCAAGTAGAGAGCGCCGAAATAAGAAGATTTTGTAACAGAATGTGTGTGTGGTAATGTGTATCAGAAAGGTATCAACAACAGGTAAACAAGAAAGATAGGTAAAGTAAAAAAAACCTTTTAATGATTAAAACATTTTGTAATAAGTACTCGAAAGTGCGACCACCAACAGTAGGATACAAGATTAAAAGTGGCAGGGACATGAATTTGCATAAATTAGTAAAAATATCAAGTATGTTGCATATATTTCAAGCCTGCATAGATTTTTACGAAGTATCTTGCTAGTCCTCCTTTCTGTCTCTTCAGTTATTTGCACATGAATGTGATTCCAGCATACTTCACCAAGATCAGAAATTATCTAGACCAGGGGTGACCAACCCAAGGACAGCGGGCTGTATGCAGCCCGGCTTGAATATATTTCTGGCACTTGAGATTTATCACACTTTTACAAAATATATTTGTTTTATAATGGCCAAAGTAATGAAAACTAATGTATTAAAAAAATACATGGTGTGCATTCATATATTCAAAAATTAACTTCTAAAATTATGAGAAAAAATTAACTTTGATTTTAAAATAATATTTTTGCGAATATATGACAGATATTGTCTGTTTTATTTATGAGTTTACAGTTACGAGTTCGCAAAATAATTAAATTATATTCTGCGAACCCCTGATGCGCCACGCATCTGTAAATATCAAATATAGCAGGTTCTATGTTTCACTTTAAGTGACCATCCCTAAATATGCAAAGTTGATTGTTAATAGCAGAACAAAAAAGATTCTTAGTTCAAGTTATTAGTGCTTTTGGTTCAATTTACACTGTGTAAGTTGTTGTACCTGAATAATATTGTTTTTGTTTTTTTAAATGAAATTCACCAAACACAAAACATGCTCAAACATAATGGATACAACAACAATTACGATGTGCAAATATCCAAACTGAGATCAATTTGCAAAAGCTAAGTGAAAGAGCAGAGGAACAAACAGCGCACAAGAAAAATAAATATTTTTTAATGATTTCATTTACATTTATATGTTTTAGTTTTAGTGCTATATTTTCTTTACAATGTGCATTTAGTATCATTATTATTATATTATCTATGTTTACATGTAAGAATAATAATAAACACAATAATAATAACTCATTATGTTTAAATTTTTCACTCTAAAAAATGTCTATAGTTGATCTAAATATAATATGGGGATATATAATTTTATATGTGGGCCACAGAGTTAGAATGCATTTCTAAAGTGGCCAGCAAGATCATTTTGGTTGGCCATCCCTGATCTAGACACAACTTAAAGACATTGGATTAGATGAGGTAGATCTGTTCTTTGGCCATCACAATCATCAGATCTAACAAGCATGTAATTTTTCTTATGGGGCACATTAAGATTGTGATTTACGAAAGTCCTATTGAATCCGATGATGATCTAGTGATCAGACTGTCAGTTCTTGCTGGAAATGCTTGAAATTTTCCAAATATATACCAATCTATTAGTCATCTCTGTGAATTTAGAATCACTGTTAATGGTCATTTTCTCGAACATATATTGTAAAAAGTTTGATCTCCAACATTTTTATAAGCGATCTGCCTTTCTCTTAATATTGTTTGTATCTTCCTTGCATGCTAACACTTAAATGTCTTGTTCATGTACACACTTTCATATTAAAAATCTATTGATTTCACATGCCTTCAGATTTCTGCCAAATATTTTAAAGACACCTTCCATATTTATTGTGAAATGAATACATCTTAATTAAACTATTGAAATATTATATATATATAAAGTATTCCAATAAATGTTATATTGCTTCATTTTTAAAAGGAAATCAGATGAAGTAAATAATAGAAACTGTAGCTTGTTACTTTCTTCATGTCATTGATGGCTAACATTAAAATCATGTATTTA
This sequence comes from Caerostris darwini, assembly GCA_021605075.1. Lineage (NCBI taxonomy): Eukaryota > Metazoa > Arthropoda > Arachnida > Araneae > Araneidae > Caerostris > Caerostris darwini. The sequence continues at coordinate 24,210 of BPLQ01015436.1, forward strand.
CAAGACTAATGGAAAGAGACAGCTAAAAATAGTTTATCAAGAAATTTTTAAAGTTTACATTGTAAGACAATATATTTCCAATAATAATAAACAAAATATGAAAAATTAAATGTTTTAACAATGTTATTATGTTTTCCTTTTTAAGAATTTAATTAATGTATATCTATTTTATAATATACTTTTCTCCCAATGTACATTATGTAATGTTGACATATACTAACTAAAATAATAAAAATTAATTTAACGATATTAATTTACTTCTTACTTCAATTGCTGAAAAATTTTGAGACATCTTTTCTTGTAATTCTGTCCACCACATTGAGTTTTGAGGAAACCTCCAATTGCGATGGTTGAGCTCACCAATTATCTACAAAAATATTGAAATTTTATATAATATAGAAATAATTTAAGGTAAAAAAAAAGTATACTAATTAAATAAGTATAATTTGCATAAAACTAAGTAATAACAAACATTTTAATAAAACAAAATTATTTCTAATATGATACATTAAAAACTGACTTTAACTGAAATTTGATATAAAATAATATTTTCAAGTATATGCAACCAACATACTTATATAATAATAATAAAAAAAAAATTTAAAAAAAATAGAAATCTTAATACCCATTATTTATTTTTATTACATCTTTACAAACAGTATGAAATTGTAAAACTCTTAACACTATAAAACTGAAGTACACAAATATTCTATTAAATCAGTTTTCAATCTTTCTTTTCAATATTTACCAAATTCATATTTTTCTTTGTTCTTTAAGTCTTATTGTTAGAAAAAAATATTCCACTACAATTTCAACATTATAAATTATATTTTATTAAAAAATTAACTAATAGTGAAAGAAATTAAAAGCAATTTTCTAGAGTTTTACTATGAAAAAAATAAGTTAATTTTCAAATGAAAGTTTGTTGTTAAATAAATTATTTGTAAGAAATAGAAGAAAAGTAAAGAATGGTGAAATGGTAAACATCTGGTTTAACAGCAGAAATGAACAAATCAATAACTTAGGGATGAAGTTACATAGAATTGTTGCAAAACTGTTTTTAAAGAAAAAAGTATAATAGTAAGTGTGGAATTTTTTACATCTAGTTTTTCTTTTTAATTTTGTATGAATTGAAATTTGAATTATAAAAAATTAATATTCTTTTATTCTGATGGAAAACTGTGAAATTTAAAAAAAAAATTAGAATTAGAAAATTCCAAAATTAAGTTTTTATATTAAACATTTTCCTGCAATTATATTTGAACTCATAAAATGAGAGTAAATAAAATAATTTTAAGTATAACATCATGGCAATCCACCATAATAATATATACCTGCATTACAATAGCACTTATATCACCAGTTACAGCCACAGAAGCTTGTTTGCTGTTATGAAGTTCTTCCATACAAATGTCAACCTAAAAACAAATTTTGTAATCGGAATTTGGAAAAAAATATGAATGAATGAACCAACAAACTAATTCTAATTGAAGTAATTTACATATTCTTAGCTTACATTTATTTATATTATATATATCCAGCAAACAAAATTTTTACTTGAAGAAATTTGACATTCTCATTAAATCTCGGAGGTTTGCCAAAATGGAGAATCCAGTTTAACCTGGCACCCAAGAGCAGGATCACATCAGCCCGAGCCAAAGCCCTGTAAATTAAACACAGACATGATAAATTTAGTAAACAATTCAAAGAAACAGATGGAAAAATAAAATAAAAATTTGAATAAAATATTTTTTAAGAGTATTAAGACCAAAAAGACTATTTTTTTTTTTTTTACATTTAAAATAATTATAGAAATAAATGGAAATAAACTTCTTGACTGAGACTCGAATTTTTTCAAATGTTTGTACATACAGTGCGGTAACGGATAATGTGGAATGGTAAACATCTGGTTTAACAGCTGAAGCAGATGAATAGATTACCTATTAGGGGTTCTAGTCAGATAGACACTGTTTTGAAAGAATAAAGTATAATAGTTAGTGCAGAATTTTTCATCTAGTTCTTTTTTTTTAATATTATGTAATCTAAATTTTAATTATTAAAAATTAAAATTCTTTTTATTGTAAATAAAATACTCCCAAAAACGCATTTCTTTCGTAACAATGCTGCTTTTGGCCGCTAGTGAATTTTCCACAAGACCGACAGTCAGACTATAAATACAATTGTTTAGAATCAAAATTTAAATTCTACTATTAAAATGGAATGTTGACAATTAAGAATAAGAGTAATATCTTTTTATTATTTTTCTTACTAATCACGAATTTTATCTAAAAAAATAACGTATATAATTTCAGGAAAAAAAAAATGAAGTTACAAAATCACTCACTTGGATCTTGCAGAGGAGACACAAAAAGGATCACGGTCTGAAACGACACCTTTACCCATGGGAGAAGGCAAGAAAGGAATTTGATATTCATCAATAAGTTTTCTCACTGGATTTTCAGCATGCCCATAGGCAGAACCTATAGAGAGAGATATACAATTGTTAATTGCTCACATATATATATATATAACAACTTCTCTTTAATCAGGCATTCGATAGTTTGGTATATTCTATAATCCAGCACTGAAAGAGCCTTCACGTTCGTATGGATTTGGGCGTTTACTGACTTTGACAGCTAAATGGCGACACAATGCTGCTTGCATTCGTCAGATATTGATATCATGTGCACCGGTTCAGAATGTATTTAAACACATCAAATATGTCCATGTCATAATTGCTTAAATTTTTATCTAGATTGACTTATCTTAAATATCTCTCTTAAAACTATATTCACGCTCAATAATCAAGCATGACCGTGCCCCGAACAAGCGGGACTAAAAAGCGCCTACTGTATTTGTAGGAAAAAAAAGCAGTCAAATATTAATTATTGATGTACAAGTGAGTGAAGAATGTTTGATACTGCTGTTTTCTGTTGAATATATAAACTTGATAAAGAAAATTTATTTCCTTCCAAAACATTTTCCAGATTTAAAATCTTCGACTCTCATATTTATGAAGAACTTGAATTTATAATTTCAGCAGTTTCATAACTCAACACTTTTCTTTTCTCTTTGTAATTTTTAAAAACTATAGAAAAATAGAATTACAAAAATAAAATTGCAAAATCAATCATCACATTACAAAATCAAACTGCACAATTATAATTTTAAAAATATTAATTATATTTATAAATAAATATCATTATAAATTTAATATTTATGTTAAAACTAAAGTAAATGCCTAACAAATGTTTATTTTGAAATTATCATTTATCTAAAATTAAAAATTCTACCTTTTCCAACGATGACCAAAGGTCTCTCGGCTGAGGTTAACACATCTGTTAAGCTCTTAATGAGATGTACAGGTGCCAAAGAGGCAGGAGGATCGGGACACTTGGGAGGATAGATTATGGCAGATTCAGAGCTTTCTTGGGCTATTATATCTGCTGGCAAGTCAATGTATGACGCACCTGGACGACCAAATGTACTCTGGCGCACAGCCTGGTAAAGATAAATAAAGAAGTGAAAGGAATTTGGCCACCCAGTAGTATGGAATTCCAACAATAAAACTTCTATTCAACAAACAGGCTTATTGAATCAATATTTTTTCAGCGAATTATACATTAATACAAAATCCTAGCTACAACATCTTTGAATATTTATGAAATACTTTGGCACATCAGCCTGGTCTTCATACACACTCAACCATCTTTGTTCTTCCCACAGTCTTCTTAACTAGACAATCTACCCCCGGATTTTTTGCTGCTTGATTTGAATCCAATACTCCTAATCAAAAAAATCTTCACTCCTACTGTGTTCTTCAACAGTGGCCACAGTTTTATTCTGTCTATTTTTCCTAACTCAGACCTCAACTTTTCTTTCCTGTCTGCTCTTTAGTTCGCCTTACAATACTGGGGCTCTACACGCATTCTTCACAGAAACATAAAAACTTGAGAAAAATTACTTTAAAATGTTCCAGACAAAACAAATACTGGACAGAGCAAGATCTTACAATGAAATTACAACACAAAAATCACAATTGTCAACTAGTTGAACAATATAAACCCACAATAGTTAAAGAACAAAACACAGTATTCAACATTTAAAAAATTATTTAACCTAGAACAATAAATTTTTTTAAATCTATTTAATACAGAACTTCTTATATATATATATATATATATATATATATATATATATATATATATATATATATATATATATGGAAACAAGATGTTCACTGGAAAGCATTCAACTTCTTTAATTCACAGTTGTGGAAATGGTTAGGCAAAAAGGCATTAGATAGATATTAGTTTATACCATTCTTTACCCTATGTGATTAAAACTTTTTTTTTAATGATGGGCAAGAATATGATTATGGAAAAAGTGCAATTTTTCTATTTAAAAACTGTTACACATACGATTGAGGGAACCAATTAATATGAGGAGAGAAGAAATTGAACAACACAGCAAAAAATAAACCATACAAAAAAGTGTGAAATAATAAATATCAGTATTTGCCAAGAAATAAAGATGAATTTATTTTTAAATATATATTTCTAATAATAAAAATATCATTATAAAATATACATACATTTGGAGAATAAAATACAAATTTCCTTATTCCTTTATTATTATTTCCTTATATCTAATATTTATATATTTGAAAAATAAGTATAAGCAATTTTCACAAACATTTTTTTTTCTCATAAATTTCATAACATTTTTATTAATGGAAAAAGTGCAATTTTTCTATTTAAAAACTGTTGTTAATTTACTAATTTTGAAAAGTAGATTGTGTTCAAAATAATATATATGCAACAATTACAATTTGAAAAAAAGTTTATATGATTCTATCTCTAAATAATAATTATGATTTTTTTTTTTTTTGTCCAAACTTATTCAAAAATTTTTTGTACTACTTAATATGTGGTTTAATTATTATAGAAACATTTTTAAATTACAAACAAATTTAATAATTAACATCAATCAGCTAAATTAAAATATAGTTTTAGTTCGAGGTAAGAAAGATTTTTTTTTTAATTTACTTTAAATAATAAATTTTTTTTCTCACATTACTCTTTTCAAATTTAAAATGTGTAGATGTAATAACAATAAATAATTTCTCCCAACTAATAATTTTCATGAGATTATTAATCAGGCTAAATTATTTATGAAAAAACAAACATTAAACTTCATTAGAAATATTTAATATGAACAAAATAAAGTACACAAGTTGATGATTTTAATAATTAAAATCAATAGTCATTATCCAAGATATTTAATGAAAGTTTAAATCAATACTTCACAACTTTTTTTTATTATGTCTATAGGCTCAATTTTAAGAAGAATTTTACCTTTTATTGATGTGATTTACAGTTAGTGTATGCTATTTTTGGAAATTTCACCAACAAAATTAATATGAAATACTATAATTAATAGTAAAGGCAGTTTTAATGATGTTATTATTAAATTTATTCAAAAGATAACACTAATAAATAAATATATAAAATTTAAAATATTCACTTAACAAATTAAAAAGAATAAATTATTTATACAAATCAATTACACAAAAACTTTGGACAATCCCTGGGATGGTCTTTAAAAAAAAAGAAAGGCTTCAGGAAAAATTTAAAAGACTATACAAATACTGAATATTTATCAGAATAACTCAAATGATTTTATTTAAATATTTCAGTAACAAATGAATTACTCTTAAGTTCCTAACTAAAAGTTCTCATTAACAAAAAACGTTTTACATGCAATAATTTATTTTATAAACTTATTTTTGAAAAAAAAAAAAAAAAAAAAAACACATCTATAAGAATATTTACTCTTATTTTAAATGACATTTTTATTATAAAATCCCACATTACACACAAAAAAAAACCTTTAATTGAAACAATGAACATTTTTTAGAAATTTTTTTTTAAAAATTGATACATTAATTTAAAGAATTTAATATAAACATAAAAATGCAGCAAATAAAAAAAAACTTACTTTTTCAACATGAAATGGAATATGAGTAATATCTGCAGGGCGACAGGTATATTTACTATACAAACGACAGCTTTCAAGCTATTGCAAATAAATATTTCACTAATTAAAATAAATATATAAATAACACAAGAAAAATGCATTTGCAAAAAGAAGTGCATAATAGCAAGTCCAAAATGAAATAATTTTTATTCAAGACACACAAAAGATAAATTTCAAAAAAAAAAAAAAAAAAAAAAAAAGTTACATTTGCAATTAAAGTAATTTTCATAAGATTCTCAACACACTTAAGGGAAATTTAAATTATATCTTCATAGAAACATATATTATTTGTTAAGAATATATATACTTATATTACAGTTACTATACTTATACTATTATTTGTTAAAAATTTGAAAAAAACTAAAAATGAGCTAAATTTAAGATACTAATGTTGTTTATCATTGAAATTTTTTTTCCAATGTAAAAATCAAATTAATGCAATTATTTGATGTGCTTAAAATTAAATTTGAAAATTTTTTATTTTTTCAAATTTGCGAATTTAAAAAATTTACGAGATCTTACAAAAATAAAAAAATAGGCTTAATTAAATTAAATTATTTAACTAATACTATGCATTTAATAATTATTACTAACATACATGTAAAACAGTTGATGTAAACACCAATTTAAAATTTTAATTTAACATTTCAAAATATGAATTACAAATTTTTAATAGAACTTTAGTTTAAGTTGTAAGTTTTTGTTATGCCATGAAATGATAAAAAATGTACTAGAATAAGGATCTTTGATATTTAATTTGGATTTTTTAATTATTCAAAATAAAGAACGATTATTTGTATCTAATGGATCCACATTTTTTTTTTAATAAAAAAATTTACTTGAGGGAACTCTTGGAAAGCACCATAGCCTTCTTGGTCTCTTCCGCTGGATCCCCCAATCACAACCATAGGCCTATAATTAAATTTAAATACAAATAATGATCAATATTTCTCAAATACAATACATAATTTTTTTTATTTTTTCCAAATTATTTCAGTTAAATAATAATTAATAATAAATTATAAATAACGATCAATATTTCTCAAATACAATACATAATTTTTTTATTTTTTCCAAATTATTTGAGTTTTTATATACTTAAAATACGAAAAACATTAAAACATATTTTAAAACTATTGCAGAAAATTCAAATTATTTTTCTTGTTTTGTACACTAAACTACTGTGAATTTTAAAACTAAAATCTCTCCCAATGACATTTCCTCTCCTATGGAATCCTGCTCTTTAAACCACTTGATAATTTTCCATGTGATTGGCAGTCGACTATATGAGAAAATTAAGATTGAACTCATATAAAAATAGGCAGAATACAAAAATAATATGTTTATACCTCCACAAAAGCTTAAAACTATATTTCTTACCATCCATTGACTTGAGCATTTGCCATTCCACCTAAGGCATGTACTAAACCAGGTCCAGAAACAACAAGACAGAGTCCAGGGCTTTAATAGACAATATTATTAATAATAAATAACATATTTAATGCATAAATAAAATATAACAAGTTATAAAATTATTGCATATATTTTTCATTAATAGAATTAAGCTTTAATTAGCTTGTTTTCTTTTTCAAATTAAAAAAAATTCATATACAAAAAATTACCTTTTAAAACCTTCAATAAATTTAAAACATAATTTTGATAAATATTCCACCTCTTCATAAATACCTTGTAGATAAAGTTGAATATAAGTTTGTCATGACAAAATTCATTTATAAATTAAGAAAATATTAAAAACAATTCAATATGAAAAAAATCTAATATCAGTATGATTAAATAAAATACACAATTTTGATTTTATTATTTAATTTTTTTATAGCAAACCAATTCATTTATTCCATATATTCTTGTTTGTGGTCTATAAGCATCCTAAAAAAAATTTAATTGAAATATTTCCCATAAAAATTACTAAAATCTTTCAGAAACATACGTTCTAGTCAAATATCCTGCAACACCAGCTGCATAGGATGCCTACAAAAATAAAAGAGTAAAAATTTGTTCAATGAATTTCAGGAAAAAAGAATACAGATTATTTTACTAAGACAGAAAAATCTTAGTGAAATTTTAAAAATATATACAAAGGCAGATGTTATCTCAAAAATTAAATTTAAGTTGTAATCTTTTAATTAGAAGTTGAACAATTGTGAGTTTTTGCAAACAACACTTTTTTATTTAACACATCCAATAATTAAAAACTATTGTATAAATATAGATTGGAAATCAATTTTTGTAATAAATCATTAAAATGAACAAAACAGTACATTTTTTTTTTACTTTATATATTTGATTATCACAGTTAACTTCTTACCTGTGTGAAGCAAAAAATTTGTTTATTCCTTAAAATCCCCCCCCCTCCCCACACAAATATACAATAAATAAATAAATAATGGTTTGTACAATTTTTGTGCATTAGATGAACTTATTGTTAAATGTTCCTGACTTAACTTCTGAGCTTCTCACTTTTTATTGATTCTGTAATAAATCACTTTCAGAAATATATTTTTAAAAATTATCGAACTCATAGCGCTCTTTAAAATATATAAGTTTAAATGTATGAAAGGGACCCTTTCTTGCATTGCATTGACTAAGGCTCTAGCAAGTTGTTACGGCAGTCTTGATTCAGAGCAAATTATTATTACAAAATGGCTATTAGCAATCTGTTACAAGTTTTTATACATAACGTTTGAATAAGATTTGAAAATATTAATTTGTCTTTACAATTCTTTAATTAAAAATTAGGGACTTATACATTAACTACATGACAGTGATTGAACAATCATAATAACCTCAGCATGTATAAATATCAATGATTAATCCTTCTTATCAACATTTTCTGCCCAAACAACATTCGAACATTTTCTATCTGAAACAAAACATTAATTTTCGCCAATGGCAATGATGAATCTCTAGTATGTGGTTTATATGTGTAAAAACTATATATATATATTTTTACAATCATTTATGAATACCATTAAAATTAGAATAACAAATGTAATGTATTATATCCAGGGGCCTGATGGCCGAGTGGCTAGCGCTCTGGCGGTCGGCACCACAGGTAACAGGTTCAAATCCCGGCATTGCCATGTGTGTTTGTAGTGGTTCGGAATCCACTTTAAACCATAGGTCCCTGTCCTAATAGGATTGTAGAGCATTGCGGGGCACTGTTACTCCTCGTCCGTGGCTTATCTTCTAGTTGCACGCACCACCTTGGGTGAAGTGAGTAACCTTGGTGCAGCCCTTATGGCATAAAAAAATCACGGTCTGTTTGCCAGCTGCATGAGAAAGAAGAAAAAAAATGTATTATATCCTATTTTAGGATTCTTTTCACTTACAGATTGTTCATTTCTCATTCCAATAAACTTAATGCCATTTTCTTGCAAAGCTGTAGCAACTTCTGCTATGGGTATTCCAACAACTCCAAATGCATATTTGATACCCTTAAGTAAAAAATAGTGCATTAATTAGGATAGACTATTTTAAACACAGTTTTTAAAAAGTTTTACAAAATTATTTATGAAGAAATATGCTTTATTTGAGAATACTAAAATTTTCACTTTAGTAGTGTAGAATTCGTATTTGTTAATTTAGAATTTAATACTTTTATTAGATTTATAATTATTTTAGTAGATTATTTAGTTACATATTTAAAAAAAGCATCAATGATAAATGATACTAATATCTAAATTTTATTTAAAAATAAAAGGAACTAACATTATTCATTCCTTTGTGAAGACAATTTTATAACTGCTTCTAAAACTAATTAATTAAGAAATATTAAGTATAAGAATATTTTTGCACAATACACTACAAATGAATTTATTATTATTTTTTACATTCCTGATGTAAAAAAATGATTAAAAAAAGCAAGTAAATTTAATGAATATTGTAGATGAAATAATAAATGTAAAGATTACTATAATTTTTAAAAGAAATTCGAAGATTGTATAGTTTTACTACTGCTGTTTAAAAGTTTAAATAGTATATGTTAGTATGAAAATAAATTCTTCCAATTTTTTTTTTTTTAACTGAAATTATGCTAAATATATTTTATGGCTTTCTCATTTATATGATAATCAACTATGAATAAATTAACAACAAATAAATAATACTAAATAAATAAATGTTAATATCCAATAAAAACAATAATAGTAGAAAATCTGGTAAAAGCATGCACATTTTAATAATAAAAAAAAAAAAATTATTGCAATTAACAGTAACAAAAGTGAAATACATTGAAAAAAAAAATTTAGTTCGCTAATTAAAGAAATTATTGCTAACTGAAGAAATATATTGAATCAAAGACTGAAGATTAAGTGGTATATCAGTGTATAATAAATAAGAATTGTTTGATAAATCATGTGTTACATAATATAGATTTTGGCTTCAATATTTTTCAACAAAACAAAAATACAAACATTTCCTAAATTTTTTATTTAGACAATTGCTTTTTGCAAATATAAATATTTTTCTTCTTTTAAACATTTGAATTCAAAAATTGTTACAATCAATTACTTCTAAAAATGCAAAATACTATGTTAAATAAAATTTAAGCAATAAAAGCAGTTTTTATACAGAATTAAAAAAAAAAAATACTGTGATTGGATTGTGCGAATTAAAATTTTTAAGCATTATACCAAAGGAATAATTTTTATTTTTTCTTTCCAATTTTGAAATTAATAAAATGCATTTTCTCTTTCATAAGACAAATATATTAGTATACTTCAGTGATTAATGCTTAGTTGTGCTGCTGGTGTATTAAATATATAAATTTAAAAAAGTTAAGTTCAGAAATTAATTATGATTTCATTGTAATTATTTGAAAACTTATTAACGTTTATGTATTAAATCATATAATACAGTTTATATATTTTTAAAACACGTTAAAAGATGTTTTTTCATATATCAAAATGTTTAAATATTAATGTAATTTTAAAAAAATAGCAATTATTACTATTTAACAGATATGAAATAATTTATAATTAAACATTATTTTATTACTTATTTTTATAAAACAGATTAATACTTCAAAATTTTAAAAATTATTTTAACAAAATAAGTAATTAAAAAAAATACATTATAAATGTATTTTGAATCAATACAAAAATCTTTGATAAGATGATTCTTTTTATCGCGCTATTTATCTTAAAAAGCTAATAAGATAATTGTTGTTTCAAACTGAAATATAAAAACTAACTTGTAATTTAAGGGCTTTAGCAACAACAGACACAGCCGAAGTCATGATTCCTTTTGAGAAAAGGAATTCGTTTTCCTTACGAATGAATATTTTTGAGGAAAATACCAATTACATTCAAACCGATCGCACTTTCCACCCAAAGCGATATCATCTGCTACATGACAGAGATTAGTATTGCCACTACGGCTAATAGTTTTTGTTTAAGATTTCATTGCATCACACGAATGTAATAAAACGACGATTTGTACTTTGTGGAGCTCCTTGGCTGCGAAGCAGCCGTTAGCTCCGGTCTGGTAATAGTAATAATGTAATAAAAGCAAAGGTAGTTCTTCTTGAATCGAACAAGTATATGG